>RHPI01002272.1:105870-119707 GCA_009103225.1 Chlorokybus atmophyticus
GGGCGGGCGGGAGGGGAAGGAGAAGGACCGACCGCTCTGCTCTGCCCTTTATGCCGCCTCCGCCGCCTCCGCTGGTTGCAGAGCACTGCACCGCATGAACCCCAATCCAACCAACTCCCCTAGCCGAGCGTGCCCCACCACCACCGCCTCCGCCACATCAACCAGCAGCAGCCCACCCCGACGCTTTCTGGCGTGAGAGGCGTTGACGTTAAGTAGGGCTAGGGTTTGCAAACCCACACACACAGCCTCACCGCGCATGCCCAAGACAGGCGCGCTCAGCTAGTGTAGGTTGCTTACCCACAGCACACGTCACAACCCCCCAAAGCCGGCCGCCGCTAACGTGAACTAGGCTAGGGTTTGCAAACCCACACACGCAGCCTCACCGCGCATGCCCAAGACGGGCGCGCTCAGCTAGTGTGGGTTGCTTACCCGCAACACACGTCACAACCTCCCAAAGTCGGCCGCCGCTGCCACCCAAGCCTTGCCGCCGCCGCCGCCGCCGCAACGGTCACAACCAGCAGACAGGCGGTAGCATACTGTGCTCGAGAGGATGAAGTGAGGTTGTGCACCCGGGCGTCCATGCATGAGCAGACTGTCAAGGATTACTCCAATCCACAAGTTGCTTGGCTTGGCTTGGCTGAGCGGCGTTGGGCGGCGATGGCGGCGGAGGAGCGTATGTATGTTGGCGGGCGGCCCCCTCCTCTTCCCTCCTATCTTACGCTGCGGCGTTGGCTGCTGTTGGTTCACTGCAAGCCGCAGGTGATGCTGCTGTGGGTGGATGTGTGGGTGTGGTTTTCTTTCCTGCATGGCACGCAACCCCTCACATGTGCGTTGCCGGTAACGTTAGCTAACATGCAGTTGCACAGCGTGCATTTCCAATCGGATGCGAAACGCGATTCATACCTTGCCAATACCTGCGCGGGTCAAGTCAGATCGCATGCTGCACACAGGTTGTCTTGTCAATGCACCACATGTGGTGCGCCTTGAATGAATACTATCACTGCGACAGTGTCACATACTTTGCGGCGAAGCGTGTGTGTGACCCTCGCACAGGGCGTGTTGTACAATGACACAGTGCGCGCGTGTGCGTGTGCATGCGTGAGTACACACGTGCGCACGCATGTTGTGCGACGCGTGAGTACACACATGTGTGCTCCACACCATGCTGAATCCCCGTCCCCCCAATACGTAAGCATGTGCATGCATGTGCGCGCGTGTGTACATGTGTGTACATGTGTGTCTCACACACTCAAAAGCGTTGTATTGTTGCAGTTTGCAACGGGTTCCACGACCATGGCGTTTATCTGGGCATGACGGACGGGGGCTGTTTTCCAAAGTCGTCGAGTCCACACTTGACACACACCACTTTGAAGGTAAGACAAGCACATGTGCACAACTCGCAAACATTACACCGGGTTGTTACCTGTCACGAGCTTGCGTGCGCGTGTGACAACCACAGACCTACCAGGCTTCGAAAGGAATGTGTACGAGCGCGACCACGCCCTCATCATGCCCGAAAGCTGCGTCTTTCGCCCGCTGCACGGCTGGTACACTGACCCGGTCCCGATGTGGCACACCCGGTATGGCACACTCACGTTTGTTCCTTTTGACGCTGGTTGTAACATCTCTACAAAGAACAACAACAACTACAACCACAGCGGCAATGCGGATGTGGCGGTGATGGCAACGCGCGCGACGGGCACGCACTTCACCATGGCACTCGCCAAGCTCAGAAGTGAGTGCGGATTTTGTTCACAGTCACTTAAGCTACAAGGAGGAGAGTGATCCACTGTACTCTGACAAGTGTGCATGCAGTATAGAGTGTGTGTTGTCTCTCATCTGTACCAGCTGCTTGCCCGCAGGCAACGCCTCTCCCCCGGTACCATCCGAAGACGTGGAAAGGTCACGCTCACGCACACGACGGCGCCATCAACTTGCACTCAACCAACTTGTCTCCACATGAGCTACAGGTGAGAAAGACAACGGTCACTTTATGTTTGACACCCATCATTGTTTGGGGTGTGTTACTGAGTGGTGTGAGCGACATGTGCCATTGACGCGCAACTCCCTCATAGGTTGATGGGTACGCTTACTTTCCATCAGGCCACAAGCACTCCATTGAGTCCACGCACGGTGCCATCCTTTGGTTTGAGAGCAAGTGGGTGGATCAGACGTGTGTGCGTGCATGTGCATGTGCATGTCCGATTCCAAGTCAGTGCGCACACACACGTGTATGTGCGCGCATGTTCATCTGCACCATGTATGTATGTGCGTGTGCGCATATGCACACGTGCATGTTTGCCAATGGCCGCTCTTGCGTGCTGAGTGGAGAGATAATGTGCATGACGCCGATCTCCCTCTCTACTTATGATCTACTTTGCCATACAGGTGAACCCGGTTGGTCTCCTTTACTTTCATCCGGGCGGCCAGCACAACCCAGGCCTCCGTTCTTACAACCACCGCCAAGTTCACACCCACCTCGGCGGACTTTGGCGACGAGGCCTTTTATATGTGGGTTGGCACACAAGTGCATAAGCAACCTTACTGACAAGATGCTGCTTGACATTGCTTCAACTCGTGCCAGTCCGGACCACATCTTGCTCTGCCACATGCTGCGTGCTTTGGCACAGAGTGTGTATGCGCTGGGGCCGCTTCCTGTCCTGCGACAGCCTTGCAATCGTAAGCTCGCAGACTCTGCCAAAACCGCAATCAATCCTATTTCTGTTTGGTCGTGTGAACCAGCAGCCTCCTTATTTCGCACCATATACCCGCTCGTACCGGGGGCTCCACGGCAACATTAGCCCTGTCGCCCCGGTACTCGGTGTATATCTAGTACGTGTTATGATAGGCTCAGGCTACCACTGGTGGCATGCGTCTCCTGGTTCATAGGTCAAGCACGTCATGGGTTGGGGTTGTCGTGACAAAGTCAAGACAACCCCAACCCATTCGTTAATGCATTCCAGGTTGGATGCCGCTTACCTGTTCAACGACCGGATCTGCACCCGCGCGCGGCACTTTGTCCCGGTACCTGTCACTGCGTCAGCCTTAGAGGACGCAGCGGGCGGCATGGGCGCGGACCAGAGCGAGCGCGTGAGCAGCGGCGGGGCGGAGGGGCGACGACGACGCACACACAAGCGGGGGGCACCACGCAGCCAGCTGACACCGCACCGGGCGAAGGTGCGTTGCCGTTTGGTCGTGAGGCCGCTGCTTGCGGCGAGCACAGCATGCCAGAACAGCATGCCAACTAGCTAGCCACACCTAGGGAAACCATGCAATGCTTGACAACGTGCATGTCACTCGGTGCAAGATGGGGGTGCTGGCGTTGGTTAGTAGTGGTGCATGGCAGGACAATTGCTAGTTCATCTTGTAAATTGCATGTGCATGCAAATGAGCAGTTCATAAGATGTCAACCGTTCAGTGAGTGTTAGGGTTGGCCGCAATCTCAGTGCAGCCGCCCGCTGGTTGCGTGTTGTGAATCTTGGAGACTACACAGTGTCAGTTCACACCGACACTGACACTGGGTGAGCAAAGCCAACGGTCGACCAGCTCTAAAAGCATTCAATCCATACCTGGCTGAGTAGTTTCCTGTTGGCCTGGGCAACGGCGGTAGCAGTGGCAGGACGTGGAGCGGCTGGTGTTGTGAAGGTGCCGTCAGCTGTGCTGGACGTCGTTTGGAGAAATGGTAGTGGTTTGCGCGCTGACTGTAGGCGGAGTCGCCATCCAAGCTGGCTCCCATGTTGGCACGCGCTAGTAGGTATGAGGCAGGCGCTAAGGCTATCAGCATCAGCATCAACCTGCGCAATCCGTATGTTCACTATGCTTACGTACACTGAGTTCTGAACACTGTGTGGGGTGTTGAAACACAGTGCATTCGCTGTGCGAAAACAAGTCGTATAAACTGCATAGCCACATGTCAGCACAATTGCCGGATGCGGTGGCTTTGGTTGGCTGCCTGTATGGTATGCAGAAGTGTAGTGCACAAGCAAGGCAATACACTTGTCACTTACTTGAGCTTGCATAGTGCGCAAGTTGCACCTTCTCAATGCAAAGTCTGCATATGTGGCTTCATCGCACAAACGCTGTACTGTGCATGCATTGCACATGCACTGTGCATGCTCTGCGTCAAGCTCTGAGTGCTCGTATTCTCAGCGCGCGGTTCTTTTCATCAAGGGGAGGCTAGAGCAGTAGCGGCAGCGTAAGTGGATATGGGAGCGGAGGGCCTGAGAGTTGCGGTGCAGCAATAAGCTGTCGACGTTTCTGTTGTTAAGCAACGTCAGCTGCGTTGCAAGGCAGCAGGCAGCTGGCCGTAGCGGCGGCGGAGTCTTGTTCCTCAACTGCAGGTATGCTTCAAGCCATTGACTGATTGAAGCCTTACTGAGCAGCTCCTCAGTGTAAATGACTCACTGCAGGCTGTAGTTGGACACCCTCACTGTACCACCCTTCAACCTGGTGCTGTGCTGCTGCGGCTGCCGCTGGTGGTGTATTGCAGCGTACCGTGGAGTCATGGCTGCGTATCAAGGGGAACAGTATGACGTCTTTCTCTGTCATCGGGGTCCGGATACAAAGAAACATTTCAGCGTGTGGCTGAAGCGCGAGCTTGAAGGGAAGAAGCTACAGGTGTTCCTTGCTGATAGGTCAATGGGTACGGGAGATCATGCGTCTGAAACAATGAACGCAGCCATAAAGACGGCAACATGCGATCTTGTGGTGCTGTCTCGGGGGTTCTTTGTTAGCAGATGGTGCATGCAAGAGCTCCGCAACTTCCTGGATTGAGGAAACTGCACACCAGTCTGGTACGATGTCACCCCGGATGACATAAACGCAGAGAAGATCAGGAACAAAGAAGGTACATTGCGACATGGTTGACATCTCAAATGGGATTCTTGCCCCTTCCTCAGGCTAACCTTTAATGCATCTATCACGTTAGGTGAAGTGTGGAAGCATCACGGGGGCGAGCTGTGGACAAGCTGCAGTATGACTCAAGCGGACTGGATATGAACAGTTAAGACCTTGCAGATGTATGCATGGACAACACCAAGAGATATGATAATTACCAAGACACCTATGTCGATGCGTATGCAGATCCCCAAGAGTGTGTATATGCGTGCCCGCGTGGGTACGTGTGTGTGTGCGTGCAAGCATGTTATGATACACAGCATCAAACGTCTGGTGTAGCAAAGTCCTGCACAATTCCCCCCGCTCCATATCTGTAACCTTCTGCACAGTCCCAACAAATGTGAGTGTGTGTGCTTGCACGTGCGGCGCATCGCTGCATGTGTATGCACGGAGGTATCCTTACATGTGCGTGTACGCAAGTAGGTACACAACACAAAGAGCAACAGCCACAAGTTCAACAACATGCATGTATGCGCCGCACTCATACATGCATTAGCTGACCGAAGACAGTTGATATCCCGTCGTGAATCTCCAAGGACAAAATTTATGCACTCCGATCGCTCGACCTGTTTGTTGATTCATTGTATGCGCACAACAATGCTGCAAACCGTGTAAGGTCAACAAGCCAGCAAGCACCTGCACACGCACACACATGCTCCACGACAAACATGATCATCATCATCAGCAGCAGCAGCAGCACCAACAACCACACCCACCACCACCACCACAACAACATTAGTAACGACAGAGTAACAGAGGGATGACTTGGGAATCGTTGAGTCAGAAGTTGTTGTTGTTGTTGTTATTGTTGTTGTTGCTCAATAGAAGTTTATGTTGTTGTTGCGGTTTTTACTATCAGTACCAACCCCACCTTGCTCATAACTCCGTTGATGGCACACAGGGTCACCATGGCGACGAAACAGCCCCGCCATCAGCCTGTGAATTTGTTTTTCTTCCAATATGCTCCGCCTCTTTGTGGGGACGGCAATAAGGCTCCGCACCAGCTGTGTGCGCGTGTGCATACGCGCCAATAGGCATTGTTTGAGGGGTGACAGATAGCACTGAGTTTGGAGAGATGAATAAGCTAGCGTGCAATGCGTCACAAAACACACGAATCGCACGCTCGCACGCACGCACGCACGCGCCTTACTACTAAGCCGTAGATCCGTGTTTTCCAGCATGGACCCCTTGAGCAGCACTTGGCAGGGCCCAATAACAGTCTTTTGCTCTCACGTGCACAAATGGCACACGTTATCCCCCCGCGCCCCCCCCNCACGCCTGGATAATATCGTTGGCGATTGGCTCCAACTCCACAGGCACGGTAAGCAATTTGCCAGGTTCAGTGAAGGCATAATTGTTGAAAAGTTCTCTAGCCGGCTGATCGTCGAGCAGCAGCACCTCCTCCACCAATGTATGCTTCACATGCCCCTTCAGGGGGGCTCTGTGTGTGATAAAGTGAATGAAGGAAGAGAATCGGCGTGCTTCGTGCGTTGAGTACTCCGCTGATGTGTGAGACGTGTCGCCGTTGAGATTCATTGCCCTCACAGAGCCGTACGCAAGCTCGTGGACACGTCCATGGGTCGTCCGGGATGTTCTCGCTGTGTGTGGGGTCCTGCACCACCTTGCTTTGCGCAGATGTACCGTGTACCTCGATGGCAATACCGGTGTTTGCAAGTGCTAGTTCGTGCGGTACCGCGAGCTTATTGTATTGCGAACAACATTGCAAGAGGTTCACGGTGGACGAGGTGTACTTCGACCACGACTGGTTCCTGCAGCACCTCCCAAACCTGGCATGAACAGGTGACCAACCACAATACCATGCGGGCTAGGTGCTGACGAAGATTGGTTGGCAAGCCACCCATTTTGCAGTTTGGGAAAAACTGCCTGTGGCTATCGGCTAGTGTGGGAGACGATCAGCATACACTCATAGATGTTGTTTGGCCACTGCCCGCACGGCTTGCATTGTCCGGGCTTTGTTCTGAACTTTGACACCGTTTTACAACAAGCGTGTGGCAGCAGGCGTCAGGTTGCTCATGTTGTCTGGTACAAACGTGTTGAGGCTGATGCCAGCCGCAATGGGGGCCGCACTTGCCAGGGTTTATACATAGTACCCAGCGGAAAAACTGTTCCGAGCGCAACTATTACAGCGCCAAGAGTGATCCCGCCATGCTTTGAGAGCTGCAAGTTCTACACAATATTGCACTCCTCCCAGCGCTGCCCTGTCAAGAAAGCAGCTGGTTGGATGCCTTGCTGGCATGCTGCATCCATGCAAGCGACTGATGTCTGCCACACAGTGCTGTAATACATGATACATGCACAATGCAAACGCATAACAGCTGCACTGCACAACACCGTACATGGTACGTACACTGTGTAAGGGTGCTGTAAACTGCATACGATAAAAATTGTTGGCCAGAGTAAGGACAGCCACGCATTGGCAAAGTACTTCATGTGTCATTAAACGCTGCACCCTTCAACGTGGCATAGACACAATGATAGCTCTCAAAGGTTTCAAGAGCTACCACTCATCCACACATGCAGTCCCGCATGCATGTGCGAACATATGTCCGACGTATGTTCGCATAAGGATATCCTTGCACACAACTCTTAGAGAAGTGCTCTCTCTCTCTCTCTCTCTCTCTCTCTCTCTCTCTCTCTCTCTCTCTCTCTCTCTCTCTCTCTCTCTCTCTCTCTCTCTCTCTCTCTCTCTCTCTCTCTCTCTCTCTCTCTCTCTCTCTCTCTCTCTCNATTACGAGATGCTGTAGTGTAACATTTCAAAATCAGTCATGCACGCGCGCAGGTAGCTCAAGCATACGCGCGCACGCCCGTACACAGCTGCAATCGTCAATGTCCGCATGCACGCAGCCACACACCTATTCGCGCATGCATGTCCGCACGTACATACGCACAGCGCGACACACAGTGACGCACCCATGCAGGTATATGCTCAGGTCTTGAGTATGAGCACATCAAGTCATTGCATATACTGTATATACTGTATGCACGCTCAGACACACTCAGACATACATGCATACCCATGCGGACACATATGCAGGCACGCAATTTCAATGTACTACAACCTGCGCAATTTCAATTCTGTCAAGCTTATACAAAGTCCCTTCCGTCTCTTGACAAAGTGGAGTACACCTTGTCAAGAGGCGAGGGGAAGGCACTGCAACTCATGAGTTCCCTTCGATGGCATTCAATTCGTCCAATGCGCGTTGTGTTGAAGATGGTGCAGCAGTTCTGTTATGTTTCTCATACTGCAGCTCCAAGAACGTGTAGTACTCTGGCCGATTGTCTGCCTCAAGGTAATGTCGATTGCCAACAGGCCACTGCTTCCACAGCTCGAGCCGATAGTAGTTGGCAATGTCAATCGGCTCAACCATCAGGCGGAAAGTGTCGCCTCTTGCACACCAGAGATTGGACTTGTTGAAAAAGAAAGCAGGCAACATGCCTTCCATGTAACGATTGTATGCTGAACGCCAGAAGTCCCATAGAACCCTGTCATGTCAGGTTGGTCACCGCATGATGTGGAGGTCATACCAGTACTTAGCAAGCCGTAAACTGCATTGAACTCAAACTGCAATGCATGTCGTCTGACCTGCATGCGTGTTTGACTGATTTCAAGCGCTCTGCTTGCGAGCTGTCATCACCGTCACGATATGCTCTGAAGTCGGCGTAGTAGTCTGCAGAAGTCTGCGCAAAGGCTTGTATCGTTTCCATGGCAGCTTGTACCTCGTTGCGCAACTTGTCAGTAAATTCTGTTTCATGTTTTCGCTGCTCGGCAATACGCGAACCGCCTACTGTCGGTGATTCCAAAGCTGCAAGGGTAAATGCATTGAGATTACGCGTGTCATGTGGTAGGTCAACCCTGCATGTCAGATGCCAATCAGGCCGCAATGCAAACCTGGGCTGCATGGGCTGCATGAAGGGCGGCTTCTGCTGCTCGGTGATACGCGAACCGCCCACTGTCGGTGACTCTGAAGCGCTGCAAAGGTAAATACACTGAGACTACGCATGTCATGTGGTAGATCAACACTGCACGCTGAATGCCAATCAGGCCGCAATGCAAACCTGGGCTGCATGAAGGGCTGAACACTTCCCAAGTGTTTGACGAGGGTGTCGTACCCAACCCAGGTTCCCTATTGCACGCAGAACCAGAAGACCCGCGGAATTACTTAAGCACACATCATTTAAAACTATTTTGACTAGGTGCATGCTGCAAGGTCTCGCTCGTTCATTGAGAAGTGTGCACAGCTTGGAGCAAATGCACTACACTCTTTGTAGTGTTTGAAACTTGCCTGCTGATCGCCAAGGGTAAAGCAGTTAAAATTTCCGGATCTGTGCAGGTACGTGCTTTCTGTCTCCAGGGGCCTGGAAGACGACTGGAACCAACCAGCCAGAGCGGTTCTGCTCTTCGTAGACCTTGGTTAGTATGTTCGTGTACTCGTCGTGCGTTCCTGCTCCCAATCTGTCAGCTGCAGTCGGCGTTTTCAGTGAAACCGTTCGTAATGCTCGTCACAAGCAACGATCACCTGCAATGTCACGAGTACAACCAGCAAACCGATCAATGCATGGCTGTTGTGCAGGCGTGCCTGCTGACGGCATGAGATGCGAGAAGTTGGGATTGTCTGATGACGGCGACCACGCGCAAGGTGTTCTACACTTTGGAGACGATGTGACAACAAGTACCTTTGTGCCATCGTTTGAACATTTGACCAATAAGAATCGGCCATGACTGGTTTCCAATTTTGTAGTCGACAATGACGTCTATATTGTCTTGTTGCAGTTGCTCAGCAAGCCTCCGCACACGCTCTGCATGATGCTTGTCAAACTGGCAGTAGCTGATAAACACAGTCAACTTGGCCTCTGACGCCGCGGACGCTGCCTTTGTAGCCTCTTGTCCCTGTCCGCTATGTGCCACAGCACATGCAAATAACCATAAGCATGGTACCTGTAGTACAACACCTGCCGCACATGGCATGTGTGCATGATTTGCAACGAAAGCTATAGCAAAACTTACGCAATAGCAGCATGGTTGACAGCCGCTGCCGCCTCCACCTCCGCCTTCGTCTCCCGCAGGTGCTGCTGCAGCACAGCAACAACAGCAGGATCCAACATACTGCAAGATTTTGGCAGTGCCTTCAAGTGGGAGCACCCGTCCAGTTTCAGCTTTCGCAGTGCAGAGAGCTTGCCAAAGGACTCCGGCAGCACCGCCAAACTGTCGCACCAGCTTAGGTCCAGCTCACGCAGAGCAGTGAGCTTGCTGAAGGACTCTCCCAGCACTGCCAAGCGGTCGCACGCGCTCAGATTCAGCGTTTGCAGATTGTTCAACTCGCCGAGGGACTCCCGCAGTGCCTCTAGGCTGCCGCAATAGCTCAAGTCAAGCGTTTGCAGGGCAACGAGACTACCAAAGGACTCCGGCAGCTCCGCCAAACTGTTGCAATTGGTCAGGTCCAGCATCTGCAGGGCAGTGAGTTTGCCAAAGTACTTTGGCAATGCCGCCAATCTTTCGCAACTTCTCAGGTCCAGCGTTTGCAGCATAGCGAGGTTGCCAAAGGATTCCGGCAGCTTCACCAAGCTGAGGCTATTGCTCAGGTCTAGCATTTGCAGCATAGCGAGGTTGCCAAAGGACTCCGGCAGCTTCGCCAAGCTGTTGCACTTGCTCAGGTCCAGCATTTACAGGGCAGGTTGCCAAAGGACTCCGGCAGTGCCGCCAGGCTGCCGCAATAGCTCAAGTCAAGCGTTTGCAGGGCCACGAGACTACCAAAGGACTTCGGCAGCTCCTCCAAGCTGAGGCATTACCTTAAGTCCAATTCCTGAAGGTGCATGAGATCTCCTACAGACTCGGGTAGCTTGTGCGAACCGGTTCTAGAGAAAACTAGAGTCTGTAGCATAGCGAGCCCGCCAAGCGCTTCAGGCACATTCATCAGAGGTTCACAGCCCCGCAGCACCAGGATTTGCAGCGCCTTGAGGTTCCCAATGGACTCAGTCGCCACCATTGAGACATCAACATGAACGATTTTTTCTACAATTAGAACCACTAATGTAGTGCACGCAGCGGCATTATACAAGAAACTGCTCAAGGCGGAACAGCGTGGACGTCTCCACTCGAGATAGACCAGCTCTCTACGGACCCTATTGGGAGCGTGAAGTGTGCCATCCCAATCAGTTGTGCCAAGGTCTAGCATGCGGAGGCGAGGCATGAAGGCCATGCCACGTAATGTTTCGCTCCAGTTGAGTCCAGCCCAGGACACAGTCTCGGCTTGTTCAGAGCCCTGCATACAACAACAGCATGCCTAAGATCAGCAGTTCTCACGCGCTCACTTCCAACAGCCATGCTGTCACATACTCCTGAAACACCGTGGGTTGCACATTTTTGCTGGACCCATGCATGCAACCTTCACAAGCCAGTCAAAAGGACATGAGATGAAGGAACCAAGGTGGAACGTGGCATACATGCACCTCTTGAAGTAATGTGCTCGATTCCTTTGGCAACCAGATGTGCTTGGGCGGGTTGGCTCGACTGGCAATCATTCGCCCCATGTCGCGAAGTTGGCCATGTATCGAAAAGCAGATATTGCCTTGTGCACCCAATGAGAATGGCTTGTACTGGTCTTGTCTCCATACCAAGCGAATAAGGGACAATTCCACCAGGGTATTCACTTATAGTGCCGCGCCCTTGCCGCACGCTGGAAGCAGAAACTTTTCATTTTTCCCAAATGCGAAGCAGCAGATGTCCAGAAACACTCGCTGATAAGTGGGCTCTAGGTAATTGTAGCTGAGCTCGAGCGTTTTCCACAACCGGTTATCCTTGGTACCTTCAAGCCCCTCTGCCTTTTGCAATTGATCCAGTGCGTCTTTCCAAAACTGCACATCACTGTTGCTGCTGCGCTTGTGAAGAAAGGATCCCACGACCTCGAGCGCGAGTGGCAGGCCTTGACACGCCTGGATAATATCGTTGGCGATTGGCTCCAACTCC
This sequence comes from Chlorokybus atmophyticus, assembly GCA_009103225.1. Lineage (NCBI taxonomy): Eukaryota > Viridiplantae > Streptophyta > Chlorokybophyceae > Chlorokybales > Chlorokybaceae > Chlorokybus > Chlorokybus atmophyticus. Next base: position 117,752 of record RHPI01002272.1, read on the forward strand.
ACAGGCACGGTAAGCAATTTGCCAGGTTCAGTGAAGGCATAATTGTTGAAAAGTTCTCTAGCCGGCTGATCGTCGAGCAGCAGCACCTCCTCCACCAATGTATGCTTCACATGCCCCTTCAATAACTGGTGATTACGAGAGGTCACCAGCACACGACTGCCTAACAACACGATATTGAGTCAGTCGTGTAGTGTCAGCCTTATTGTGTCAGTCTCACTGTGTAGGCAATGATCCACTGGTAATGTGCCTTACCGGTACCCAGCAGAGGGCTGTCTCCCCAAAAATTGCAACAACCGAGGAGGGCTTCTTTCTGATCCTCGCTCCAGACGTCATCAACAAAAAGCAGCACCTTCTGCCCTTGCAAGCGGTTCTTGAGAATTGCCATTCCATGAATGGAGGTCAATGCCTCTACAGGCTCACTCCCCAGCTTTTTGAAGCATTTGTTGTTGCAGCTGTACCAGCTTCCCGTTCTCTTTACATGCATCTTTTTCGACCTCTACAAAGCAGCAGCTGCCTGAAAATTTGCTGTACAGGCTGTTGTAAACTGCTATTGCAAGTGCAGTCTTTCCGATACCGCCCATGCCATGAAGACCCAGCATGATGACCTTGCTTCCAGCGGCAGCAGCATTCAACTTGTTGAGTACAGCTTCAACGCGCCTGTCAATGTCCACTGGATGTTTGGCGACTTCCAAGCGGGGGGGTAGCCTTCTCAGCACGCCTGACACCACTGCATCTACTAAAGCAGTCCTGGTACTGCCAACAAAGAGCAGATGTTGAAAACATTGCCGCAATCATGATGACAACGGCATCACAACACGAACCAGTGACAACCCAACTCACGGTTATTGATTGACCCTCCAGCCCGGTCTGTTAAACGCCTCCTCTACCGCCGTGCGATATTCAAGTTTGTTTTGGACGTATAGGGTCTCACCGCGCTGGCATGCGCTGAAAACACACAACATGCTGGTCATGATGGAAATCCTGCTGATTGCTGGCGAGTCTAGGAGAAAAGGTAAACTATACTGCCAGTACAGTGTACCCACCTGTGAATACTTTCCAGGATTATGGCTTTGAGATCGTCAAAGTCATCATAGAAGATAGGCATGATTTGATGTTTCCTGGACTCTCCAACATAATGCGCAGCTCCTCTAGGCAGTAGCAGGATTTCCCGTATCGACGAGAAAGGACAGGCATCTTGATGCGAGCGGACCGCACATTGGCAATGATGACATCCCAAGCTCCGTTGGTTTCCCCGGGCTGCAAGCTGAGCTCGTCCACGAAGCAGGTGATTCCAACTCTGTCAAGCATGCGATGCAGATAGTCAACAAGATTGTTCTTGACGTCAGGCCCTCTATGGCTCAGGAAAACGTCGCAGGGAGAGTGAGGGATAGTCTTTGACAGCGGCATATTGTCTCCGTCTGCAACACGCAAGTTGACTGGTCAGTGGGCTCATGGAGCATTATTTGCTGGAGGGAAATGCCGTCTGGCGATCAGCTGGTGAATAAGGGAGCTGCACAGGATCGATACAAACCGCAACGCACACCAACATGTCAAGCACATTTGAGTAGTAGTCGTAGTGTTGGTCAACAACCTACCGTTGAGGTTTGCATTGGGGGCCAAAGGTTTGTTCATTACGACCTGCAGCCAGCTCCTCCTCCTTGCTGGCCTGCAGCGGGACAAACCGAATTGTCATGAGCTTGAGACGCCTGTAACGCACAGTGACATGCAACCATATACATATACATATACATATACACCATCATTCGATTGGAGTCACTAGGTGTTTGCCAGCAGAGTGCAATATATTGCACACTGATGACAAGAAGTGTGTGCGCACACTGCATGCATGTGGTTTCCAAGCAAGTCGCTAGCCAGAATTCCCATCCGCGAATGCCAAGCAAGCCCAAAAGTAATTGTACTGAGTACCAAACACGGTTGCAGGTGAGTTCGACTCTC
>RHPI01002272.1:129453-190416 GCA_009103225.1 Chlorokybus atmophyticus
GGGGGGGGGGGGGGGGGGGGGGGGGGGGGGCGCGGGGCCGATGTACCTAATCTCGTGGGTGAGCGGGGCCTTGAGTTCCAGCAGGTTACAGCCGTTCAAGCAGACCCTTTCTGGGCGGCTATCAGAACAAACTCAAGGTGTCTCAGCAGCCTGGAATTTTTGACCACCTTGTAGCAAATCCACACAGCCAGCCCGGGCATGTCAGAATCCTTGTGCAGTCTCTTAATATATGACGTTCTTCAGCATGACACGACTAATGAAATTGATTTGTTACCGTTGTCGCCAATCTAACATAACACTCCCCACATCCTGTTCGCTAGAGTGTGTCAACACACTTTACTGCTTATACCGCAATGTTGCGGTATAAGCAGACAAAACGGCAACAGGCGCACATTTTTGCCATACTTAACAAAGGCGCTATGAAGCAGAGCGTTGTTAGAGAGCCTATGACTGTTGGCAATGTGCATAGTCTGGCATGGTAGGCGCCTACCACACCTGTCTCAAAGGGCCTACGCCTTGTCGTACTTGCCCTGCCTTTGCAGCACGAGTGCCAGGTTGTCAACAGCCGTTGCGGTGTTGGGGTGGTCCGGCCCCAGCTTCGCCCCGTTACTCGCTAGCCTTTGCAGGGCTGTGGCCTTGGCCGTACTTGCCCTAACTCGTACAGTTACATCGCAATATCCCAAAAGCGTAGCCAGCGTGACAAGCCTTGATCTTTAGCCTGCTGCAAACTGCGTTGGCATCTGCGCTAAGTACTCTGCTGCCCTGCTGGTGCATCCTTGCAGCATAGGAAGGCTACACAACAGCCCTCGACCACCAAGAGCTGCGACTGCCATTGTAGTCAGAACAATAAGCCTCGCCACTGGTTGTGTACCCAGCGAGTCAGGTCGGTTGTCAAACAACCGGCACAGTACAACAGCAGCAAGCGTTTGACACCACGTCCATCGCCTGCGTGACAGCGTGTGTAGGTCGGTGCTCAAGAGTGAGTGTGCATGCGCTGAGTTCGGTCTATGAGATTGGATGAGGTAATGTGCACGCACATGTGCGCAAGTCAGCTTGCGTACCCGTCTGTGTAGGTCGGTATGAGAGTGGCTACGTGCGTGTTCGCGTGTCAGTCTTTGTAGGCCTAAGAGAGGGTATGTGCGGGGCACGTGCTCCATAGTATAATTAGCGCACGCGTGTCAGTCTTTGTAGGCCTAAGATGTGTTGCTGTATGCATATGCGTGTACATGTGTATCTGCGCACAATTTGTGTATGCCAGTTTGAGCAGCTGTGCAACATGAGCATGTGCATGTGGCTGCTCTTACCTGGTAGTGTTCGGGGCTACCATATCTGGCAGCGCCAGTTTGCCTCCCGCCTACGTCCTTGCACATGATAAGAAGACAACAAAAGGATGCTGGCAATGCCGCCAAGCCGCTGTACTTGCTTCCGTCCTGCTCCTGTTGCACTGCGAGTCCACTGGCAGATCACTAGAGCTAACAATTAGCCATACTTGCTTCTGTCCAGCTCCTCCAGCAGCTCCTCCAGCCGCAACAACGCAGCAACAACAGCAGGAGCCAGCTTATGGACAGATGACCCCTAGCCAGCCGCACCAGCCAGGGGGAGCACCCACGTTGGTCAGCTTTCACAGAGTAGCCAGCTTGCCGAAGGAGTCCAGCAGCGCCACCAAGCTGTTGTGCGAAGGCATTGAGAACAGCTCTTGCAGTTTAGCGAGCTTGCCGAAGGAATCTGGCCTCCAAGCTGGTGCACCAGTTTAGCACCAGACATTGCAAGTGAGCGAGCTCGTCGAAGGACTCCGGCAGTGCCGTCAAGCTGCTGCACCAGGTCAAGTACAGCGTCCGCAGCGAAACGAGCTCGCCAAAGGACTCCGGCAGCGCCCCCAAGCTGCCGCACCTGCTCAGGTCCAGTGTATGCAAATCAGCGAGCTTGCAGAAGGACTCCGGCAGCACTGCCAAGCTGTTGCAACCGCTTAGATTCAGCTCTTGCAGCTTAGCAAGCTTGCCGAAGGACTTTGGCAGCTCTGCCAAGCTGTCGCACCCGCGCAGTTTCAGCGTTTGCAGAGCTGTGAGATTTCCAAAAGACTCGGGGAGCACGCTTAACCCCGTGTTGGTGAAGTCCAGAGTCTGTAGCATAGCTAGCTCGCCAAGCGCTTAAGGTATTTCTTTTAGGCATCCACAGCCCCGCAGCACAAGGACTTGCAGCGCCTGAAGGTTTCTGATGGACTCAGTCACTACCATTGCAACATCATCATTATGAACGGTTTGTTCTATGATTAAGACGACCAAGTTTGTGCAGTCTGCAAGTTTTGGCAGCAGCGTCAATAGAGCTGAACAGCGTGGACGTTTCCACTTCAGATAGACCAGCTTTTTAGGGACCGCCCCGAGAAAATTGCCATTCCAATCAGTCATGCCAAGATCCAGCATGCGGAGACAAGGCATTGAAGGCATGCCAAATATTGTTTCTTTCTCGTCAACATCAGCCAAAGACATAGTCTCAACCTTCTCATAGGCCTGCATGCAGCAATGAAAACCCGCGTTAGTCAACACCGTGACATGAAGGCACCGTGACATGAAGGCACTGAGATGCGCATTGCTAGCACCTCCTGAGGTATGTCTCCTAATGCCTTTGGGTTCCAGATGTTCTTGGACGAGCTACCAATAGTGTCATTGACAATCATTCGCCCCATGTCACGGAGTTGGTCGTGTACAGAGAACACCACATCGGACTCATCGGCCACACACATGCCATAATGAAAGCCATCTATCGCGATTGGTACCAAGCGCACGAGGGACAACTCCACCAAGCCATCCAGCGTATCTGACGCGTTGCCCCACGCTGGAAGCAGCATGTCCTTGCTCTTCCCCAATGCAAAGCAGCAGATGTCCAAAAACATTTGCTGTTCCTCGTGTGACAGATAGTCGTAGCTGAGCTTGAGCTTTTCCCACAGCTTTTTGTCAGCTGTACCTGCCTTCCCGGTTGCCTTCTGCAATCGCTACAGTGCCTGGTTCCAAGCCGGCACATCAGTATGTTTGCGCGTGCGGAGAAAGGAGCCCACAACCTCCAGCGCAAGGGGCAGGCCCTGGCACTGCTTAATGATATCTTCAACAGTGGTGTTCAGATCTGGAGGCACTACTTGCGATTTGAAGGCATGTTGGCAGAACAGTTCTCTAGCAAATTGGTCGTTGAGTAGCGGCACTTCCTCCACCAATGTATGCTTCTCATGCCCTTCCAGTAAGGAGCGGTTGCGCGAGGTCACTAGCACAACACTGCCAGTACCAAGACGACTGTCTTCTCCAATGTTGAAAGGACCGAGCAGGGCTTCTTTTTGGTCCATGTCCCAGATGTCATCAACAAACAGCAACACCTTTTGCCCTTTCAAGCGTTGATCCAGGATAGCCTTTCCTCCTGAAATGGAGTTGAATGCATCTCCAGACTCGGGAGAACTCCCGAGCTCTTTGAGCATCTGCTTTTGCAGCTGTACCAGCCTCCCGTTGTTTTGACAAGGTTCATTTCCGACCTCTACAAAGCAGCTGCTGCCAGCATAGTCGCTGTGCAGCTTGTTGTATATCGCCTTTGCGAGTGTAGTCTTTCCAATGCCGCCCATGCCCCAAAGACCCAGCATGACGACCTTGCCTCCAGCGGCAGCAGCACTCAGCTTCTGGAGCACATCTTCAAGGCGCACTTCAATGTCTACTGGGTGACTGGCAACTTCCAAAACAGGGCGGGGTAACTTTCTCAACACATCTTTTACCACTTGCTCTGCTAAAGCAGCCGTGGTACTGACAAAGAGCAAATGTTAGGAACCAATGCAAAGACGCAGCAGTGACGTACGGATCACAACTCGTCTCACTTGAATTGATCAAGCCTCCATCCCGGTTTGTTGAATGCTTCATCCAACGCTGTACAGTAAGCAGATGCGTTTTGAACAAATCGCTCCTCACCACGCAGCTTTGCACTGAGACCAAAAACTCTCAGGAACAATCTGCTGATTGAGGTGGAGCAACACTCGCCTGCGAATGCTTGACTGAATAGAGTATTTCAGTGTGTCAAAATCGTCGTCAAAGAAGATAGGCATGATAACGTATGCCGGATCCTCCATCATGATGCGCAGCTCCTCAAGGCAGTACCAGGAGTGTCCATAACCGCGCGAAAGAACAGGAATCTTGATGCGAGAGGACCGCAGATTGGCAATGATGACATCCCACGCTTTGTTAATTTCCCCGGGCTGCAAGCTGAGCTCATCAACAAAGCAGGTGATGTTAACCTTGTCAAGACCGCGCTGCAGATAGTCGACAAAATTGTCTTTAACGTCAGGCCCTCTATGGCTGAGAAAACTATCGCAGCGAGCGTGAGGAGTAGTCTTCAATAGCGGCAACTTGTCTCCGTCTGCAACACGCAAGTTAACTTGTCAGTAGTCTCATGGAGCATTATGATATCTAAAGACTTGCCTTGCACTCAGCTGGACCCAAAAAGGGTTACGGGTTGCGCAGCAATTAAGCTTGACCCCGGGCGCACAATACACATCAACACAAGACATAACAGCACACAAGCATGTGAGCATAGGAATGTTGGTGTTGTCACCAGTTTACCACTGAGGTTTGCAACAGGGGCGCTGTGCTTGCCGGGATCACTCAGGACGGGTGCCAGGTCGCTAGGTGAGTTCGCAGTGTCGGGGTGGTCTGGTTCCAGTTTCGCTGCTTGTATCACCAGAGCACGTTTGCTGGATGCCGCGGCCCCACTGTACTTGCCCTGCTCACGCAGCACGCTTGTTGACTTGGTAATAGTATCTGCGGTGTGGAGGTTCAGCCCCAGCCTCGCTTTGTTAATTGCCAGCGCCCGTCTTTGCAGGGCCTTGGCCTCACCATATCGACCCTGCTCCTGCAGCACGAGTGCCAGGCTGATGTGGGACATCGCAGTGTCAGGGTGGTCCGGCCCCAGCCTCGTTTCACGGATAGCCAACGCCCATCTGTAAAGAAGCTCAGCCGCGCTGTATTTGCCCTCGTCTTCACCCTCTGGAAGCGCCCTGGGCACCACATACGCAATGTGCTCCATGTCTTCTACAATCATGCCCGCGTCAGCAATGGCAAGGACGGCAGCCTTGGCAATCTGATCTCCCCATTCTCTCTTCCCCTCCCATCTGCCATAACTCTGCACTAGAGGGTGAAAAGCTAATCTTCCGTCCGGCATCCGCTCGGCTAGCGCATACTTGTTGAGCAGTCCCACCGCATTACCCATATCTTGGGTGCTGTAGTCTTTCGCCAGCAAGGCAGAAGCAGCACGTGTCAATAACTCCAACCTGATCGGAGATGCAGAAAACCTTCCACCCAACCAGAGAAAGTGTCTGGCCAAAGCCACCGCCCGGGGATATCTAACATCATTCACCATCATCTCCACACTTGTGTTAAACATGGTGATTAACTTCCGCATTTGCTGAAACTCGGGGTCGTCCAACTCTTCGTCACCTTCTTGTGTCAGCAACTCCAAGATCCAATCCGGATCGTGCCCACCCTCGTGCATCAGTCTGGCAGAAACTGCTAAGGCCCAAGCATGGCACCCTAGAGCAACGGCAAGCTTCTTAAGCCTGTCATCGGGCATCTCGGGCGACAGCCCTGATCTCAGCAACTCACAAGCATCCTTCTCTGTAAGGTTCTGCAGCTTCAGGAGGCCGCAATTGGTTGCATGCATTTGCTGACGAGCAGTCATCACGACATGACAAGGCCCTTCCCTCGGTAGGTATTTCAAGTACTGCTGCTCATCGTCTACATTGTCAATCACCAGCAGACAAGGGGTCTCCGACTGTTCCAATGCTGTCTGGATCTCCGAGACAATGTCTCGGTTCTGGTACTCAGTAGGTGAATGCATTGCCCCGGACCTATCAGTTGACAGGGTTACTTGAAAGGGTTACCAAGGGTTTCATCAACCGCAATTGCATGAGCCACCAGAGTTCTTACTTGCTGTCATCGTTGCCTTGGTTGATGCCCAGTGATTTTGCCAACCTTAGAAAGTTACTTGGCAACCCCCCTTTGCTGGCGTCAATCCAAAGCAGCTTGTCGTACTGGTGCTTATGGCTATATGCGTACTTCAATGCCAGCTGCGTCTTGCCAACACCCCCCATGCCTTGGATACAAACGCAGCCACAGTCATCTTTCAACATGGTTTCCAGCTCGGTCATCTCTCTGCCCCTCCCAACAAACTGCTTGTTGTCATGGAACGGCAGCATGTTGACTCTCTTCCCTGTGGTATGCAGTCGTCCCAGCCGCTTGCAAACATTGCGGACAATGGCATCGACGTAAGTGTCCTCGTAATCGTCACGTTTCTTGACCATAAAACTGCATACAGCTTCAAGTTTATGAACCGTTTGTGTCCAGTCTTCTTCACTCATATTGCAAGCTCTCCACAGCTCGCCACCCGGGTGATGGGCCCAGACTTTACCCACTGAATGCAATAGATGCAACATGGTCAGTATGAGGGACCGGAGGGTAACTTCACAGTTTAGTCACAAACAATGTTGCAATGTACCTCCATTCTTGATAGAATATGCAGTTAAGTCGCCGGGGGTAAGACCGTAACAGACTGGTAGACAATTCTCTCGACCCAAGAACATCTGCAGCGCTTTCATGCAGCACTCGCTAGAAAAGAACCTCGGAGACAGCACCATAACGCCACATGCTGCCGTTTGCATGGCTGAGTCTATTTGTTCGAGTGAACAGCTGCCCATTCGCAATGATGGATCATCCATGAAAACCTGTAGCTTCTGCCTCTCAAGCTCGCGCTTCAGCCATGCACTGAAACCTCGAGTTATGTCTGGACCCTGCTGTGAGAGAAAGACGTCGTACTGTTGCTTGTTGTCATGAAATGGCAGCGTGTTGACTCTCGTCCCTGTGGTGCGCAGTCGTCCCAGCCGCTTGCAAACATTGCGGACAATGGCATCGACGTAAGTGTCCTCGTAATCGTCATGTTCTTTGAACATCATGGAATGAGTTGCAAGTTTTTGAACCGTTTGTGTCCAGTCTTCTTCCCTCATGTTGCAAAATCTCCACGGCTCGCCCCCGTGATGCTGCCAGACTGTACCCTCTGCATTCAATAATTGCAACATGGTCAGTATGAGGGACCGGAGGGGTACTGATTCCCGGTTTAGTCACAATCAATGTTGCAATGTACCTCTATTCTTCATCCCATCTGCATTGATGTCGCTGGGGGTGAGACCGTAACAGACTGGTAGACAATTCTCTCGACCCAAGAACATGTGCAGCGCTTTCATGCAGCAATGGCTATAAAAGAACCCCGGAGACAGCACCACAACGCCATATGCTGCCGTTTGCATGGCTGAGTCTACTTGTTTGAGTGAACAGCTGCCCATTCGCAATGATCGATTATCCATGAAAACCTGTAGCTTCTGCCTCTCAAGCTCGCGCTTCAGCCATGCATTGAAATCTCGCTTTATGTCTGGATCCTGATGAGAGAGAAAGACGTCATACTGTTTCCCTTCATGCACAGACATGACTGCACGGAGCGCCTTGTTACGCCACCACCAGCGGCAGCGTGAAGCAGCAAAGCGCCAGGTTGAAGGGTGGTACCGTAAGGGTGTCCAACTGCGAGCCTGCAGTAAGTGGTTGACGCTGTCAAGCTGCTCACTAAGACTGCAAGCAGCACTGGCTTAGAAGCATACCTGCAGAGGAAGCAGACTCTTCCGCCGCTGCTGCCAGCTGCCCGCTGCTTTTGAGGCAGCTGTCGCTCAAAGACAGGTGCTGACAGTCTGATGCTGCACTGCCACTCTCCAGCCATACCCTCCCGCCAATCCTCCCGCCGCCGCTGCTCCAACCTCCCCCCCTTGACGCAGAGGGCCGCACACTGAAGGGGGGAATCGCAGAGCCTGTGTTGTATATCACAATTTGTCTGCTGCGCACACAATTGTGATATTGTCTTTATCTAGATTCTCGCTTACATGCCACTAGCGGCTAGTGGCACGTAAGCGAGATTCTGGTCAATTCTGGGAGACAATGCATCAGTTACATTGATCAACTTCCTACCCGACAACATTCCATGAGCAATGTCTGCAGGAAGAGGAGGGGCGGCAGCAGTGAGCACCTCAGCGGTCAAGAATGGCTGACACCTGAGGCAAGTTCTCACGTGACAATGAGGTGGCTGAGGATGATGAGGATGAGAATGTCAAGGCACTGCTTGCGGCCATGTTGCGGAAGCACTCGCAGCATCAGCTCACACCTGAACGAAGACGATGAGACAGGTGATGGTGATGCACAGGCACCACAGTTCAGCGGCGCTGATACTCATGGCCTGACAGCCGACTGACTTCCGAGGTGAAAGGTGTAATGTGTGCAGATCATGCTGAGCCTGGGTTGCATAGCATTAAGCCCTTCTGCAGCTAAGTAGCAACTTGGTGCTATGCAGCTGCAGCGACCACCTGATATGCCAGAAGATGATGCCACCCTGGTGTGTCAGGGTCAGCAACCAGGACGAGTACAGGTCAGTGGTTTGTGCTCAGGCATTTGTCATTGCTGCTTGTTACAGTAGTAGTCACCGCAGACAATAAGTGTGAATGGCATGTCCAGCAACAAAACAGAACTGCAGTGAGCACAGCATGTGACAGCTGTGGCTAATGGCTACACTTCTGTACCAACAACAACAGTGGAGACAATAAAGCCACCGTATCCTGCACACATGCTGACATATGGCCTTGCAGCGTGCGCACCAAGCAACGTGCAATGCAGTGTTGATCGCTACACTTCTACATATATATGAATTACCTAGTTTGATAGTTACTGTTGAACCTGCCACATACCTGCTAGGCCGCTAACACGGGGCCAGCTCGAGGGCGGCAACGCCGCCCACAGCGAACATGCAAACCACTACCACCTATGTAAAGGACGTCCAGTATCACCTCTACAACACCAGCCGCACGACGTCCGGCCACTGCTACCGCCTACGCCAACAGGAGGTTAGACTGCTAGATATGGTTGTTACTCTTCAAGCTGGTAGACCCTTGGCTTTGCTCACCTGCTAGTGCCAGTATATGTCAAGCATTGCTGACCTGCGAATGGCTAGCTAGCTAACATGCTCTGGCATGTGTGCTCGCCGCAACCAGCGGCCGTACACTAAGTCGGACGACGAAAACCCACCTTGGTCCAGAGCGGAGAAGTCAGCTGGCTTCAGCTGCACTTTGCGTCCTGCCGCCTAACGCGCTTACCCGCTTCCAGCTTGTGTGAGGCGGCGGCGTCGCGTCCCCTCCGTCCCGCCGCTGCTCATGCGCTCGCTCTGGCCCATGCCGCCCGCTGCGTCCTCTAAGGCTGACGCGGAGCCAGGTACCGTGACAAGTGCCCAGATCACTGAACAAGTTTGAACGGAGTCGAACGTGGAAAGTATTATCAATGGGCTGGGGTTTTCCTGATTGCCTTTCATCAAGATACCGTAGTGCCACGAAATGTTCGTTAAATAAATAATTATGCAGGGGTACTTTATGAACTAAAAACCCCCCTGCTCGGCGGCAGCAGCTATGCAAATCCATTGCATATGCGTTGAAACGTATAGTTTTGCAGGGTTTTGACGAAATCAAAATTACATATGTTTTCGGCGGTTGTCACGAATAATCTGTGTCACTACGGTAGTATCATGACATGAAAGCACATCATGCTGACGTGACATGACAGGCTGTTATTGATAGCATCATGAAGGGCTCGTAAAACCCTACCATACGCCACATTTTTAACACCTGTATCGGCCTAGCACTGCTATCACAATACAAGCTGACCATGTCATGTGCAGGAAAATATACTTTCATGTCATGTCATGCCTGCATATGCATTGAGCGACTTAGGCCTAGTGCGGGGAGCCGCGGGCTCCATCTTGGGCCAGCATTCTGGCGCAAATTTGTGTACCTGATTCCTCGGCGGCACGGCATGGAGTGCGGTGAGGCGGTGGCGGGCGGCTGCAGTTGTCTCCGACGTCGGGGCTAAAAGGGCTCTCTCCGGGAGGTGGTCAGAAGCGCAAGCGTCAGCGCCATGCTGAGCGGGGCTGCTTAGCAAACGCCAACGGTGCAGCTGGAAGCTACTAAACCGACCGTTTGACATAGATGGCTGCAAGCACCGCTTCAGCCTTTCGCAGGTGCTCTACAATGCCTTGCCATTGTTGACCGCCCTGCACACAGCTTGTCTAGCTGAATCAATGTTGCAGCTCGTGTACCATTATTTGTATTGCACGCAAGTAACGCAGGCTGACCAGCGCCTGTGTATGTTTGTGCATGCATGTTTCTACATATAAGGCCGCATACGTGCACACCCGCGCGCGCACTCATTCATACACGCACACCTTCACATGTATACAATTGAACACGCGTCTTGCAATCAGTCAGTATTTTAGCTCGTTGCGCGCAGCAGCAACTTACAGCAAGCCTGCTGTGATATGTGAGTATGTGCACTTCTGTTATCGACGTCCTTACTGTTACTGCGGGCAGTAACGATACTGTTTTTTGTCACAAGCGCACGGGGACGGGCTTCTAGTGTCCCTGTTAAACGTTATAGCATGTCAAAGCTTGCCACGCCAGGTGCGCATGGTACACAGTGTAATACCCCTAGTCGACACCCTTGTACATTTTTCCGCAGCTCTACAACACTCGATTGGTGCTGACACGGCCATTGCTGAACTGAAACTTTGACAGGAGTTGGGCGCACTGCACCCATTATAAGGCTGGCCTGCACCGAGCTTGGTTTAGCAGAAGCGGAAGCGCTTCTTGCAATGGGCGGACTGGTATGCGGAAGGCTGCCTGCAGTGCTGACTGCGGGTGCATCCATTGTCACTGACAGTGGCTACTGGAACCACATTTTCGTCAACCGTGGTAGTGCTGCACAAGACCTGAATTTGGCTGCTGCACACGGCTTGACATTCAAGGACCAGATATGGTCCGTCCACGGCCCCCGCGGACCATGTATAGGCCGGTCGGGGCCCCAAATCCTGGTGCGCAGTCGCGCACCAGACATGGTGCGCGGCTGGACCAGATATGTTTCTGGTCCCTTCTGCCGCGGAAGTTCAGACCATGCATGGTCCGCGGCCGGACCAGGTTTGTCCCCGGTACGACTGTCAATCCGTGGTCTGGACTCAACAATGCCAGATCATATATGTTCCGCTGAACAAAATTAGTGTGGCTGGTTCGAAGCAGAATCATTGGGCGGACCATTGCTGGTGCACGCTCAGCTCATTGGTCATTTTAGACGAGCAGCACGCACCATACATGGTCTGCCGCCTTAACAGGCTCTTACTGGTCCACAATCTTGAAAAATTGCGGACCATTCATGGTTGGTTCCCCATGATTGCTGAACCATGCATGGTGCTAAGTTGGTTCGCTGTATAATAAATTTGGGTGGACCATTGCTGACGCATGCTCAGCTCATGGACACTCGCACCATGCATGGTGTGATTGTCAAGTCTTTACTCAATGTACTAAACATTATCCACCTCGATGTGCGTGTATCGATGGTCTTGAGGAACCCAGCCTCTGCGCAGATCTAGATAGTAGGTGCTTCATGTAAGAATAACACCATCGTCTGGCTCAGTTGGTGCGTGGCCCAGTCAGTGCCCTCTCCCTCTCCGCGTAGAGGGGTGCATCGTGCATGGTCTTTCTGCGAAACACCCTTGTACGTGGTTGAGGGAGAGAGCACTAACTGGGTCCGGCATCAGCTAACCCTCGTTTTTGGTTACCCCTCTTTTGTACGCTGCGACTGTCAAGCACAGCCATCGGATTGAGCCCAATGATACGTGCATGGTGCGACTGTCAACACACGTGCATGGGCTCAAAATACCAAGCTGCAAGCTGTTCCTGGACCGATTGACTGCGAGGATACGGACCATGCATAATAGGTCCTCCATTGCTGGGTTATGCATAGTTCTAGGTTGGTCCGTAGTAAAATTATTGGGCGGACCATCGCTGACGCACGCTCAGCTACTGGACAGTCGCACCGTGCACGGTGCGACTGTCGCACTCTCAGCTCTTTGACAGTCGCACCGTGCTGTCGATGCTCACATGCGTGACCAACAATAATGAGTAAGGCGGACCACTGCTGGCGCGTCGGATAAAAGAGGGTAGTTGTAGCTGATGAGTGACGTGCTGATTGGCCTCCATCAATCCACACCCTTCATGGCTGCTCGTGGAGTATATGCACTGATGGGGGTCATGAGATGAACCTCGTCAATTCACAGCCTACACAACAACCATGAAGGGTGCACTGCCAGTGCCCATCAGCGACATTATTCTACAGCTATTTGTCATTGCGTTATGTTGCCTATCTTCAGGGACCGCATAAGGGATTTTGCGCAGAGGCTGGGCTAGAGGGCTTAGCCTCTTGTAACCGTTGATCCAAGCAAAGCGAACGGTGGGCAGTTACTCCATAGAGTCAAGCACCGTGCATGGTGCGACTGTCAACTCACGTGCATGGGCTCAAAATACCGTGGTCTGCGCAGTAGGGTTTTAGCGGTCATTGAGTTGGCGGCGGCGCACTTGTTGGTGGCGCCGGCAGCGCTCTTGTTGGTGGCGGCGGCTGCCTCTTGCGGTGCCCTTGGTGGTGGAATGTTGGCGGAATACCAATGGCAAGCAAGAAGGCTGTCAAGCTTGCCAGGGACATTAGTACTAAGCTGGGAATCAACTTGCAACCAGCCGATAAGAGGAACACCAATCGTAGGCACCGCCGTCGCAGCCAACAAAGTTCCCTACCCTGGCCGGAGCAGGCGGCTAATCTCCAGCAAGATGCTGACAGCCCACAGCCTGCCCATGAACTTGAGGCTACGCACGACCAGCTGGATGGCGAGATCAGCCAGCAGCATGAGCAGTAAGTTTGCTTGCTTACCTTACTTACTTCTCTGCAATGGTCACGCGGTCTACTGTGCATGCCACCTACTATTCTTGCTGTGACAGCCTTCACCATGCTAGGAGACTGTCAACAAACTGCGTGCACTAGCTGCCTTGCTGTGTATTGCTGTCAGTTGATGGTGCCAATGCATATGATCTAACTGCAGGATTTCTGTAGGCCTCCCGCAAATCAGCAGCCGACTGTCCATGTGGCCGGCATCACTACCAGTGGAGTGTCAGCCACACTTAACTTAAGGCAACAGTCAGGTAGACAGCCGACTGTCGATGTTGCCAGCACCAGCAGTGCCGCAACAGCTCCACTGCAATTCCATGGACAGCCGACTGTTAACATGGCTGGCACCGGCAGTGCAGCAACAACCGCACTTCAACATCAGTCTGATCCACAGCCGACTGTCAACGTGGCCGGCACTAGCAGTGCTGCCCCCTCTCAGCATTCATGGCAACAATCAGACCTGCAAGAGACTGTTGACATGCCAACTGACGACTTGCATGCGCTGACTAGTGACGAGGAGGTTGTTGAACCCGAGTAGCAAGAAGTCTCCCAGAGGATTTGCTCTTGCCTGAGGTGCCATGGCAAGGTGAGCACTAATCATGTTGCTCATGCTCACTCAACATAGCGCGCACGGTTGTGGGACATGCACTGAGGCTGTCCATGCAACTGTCATGTCCGCCCACTGCTATACGCGTTGTGAACTATACTTCAGTCGTTGACAGCCCATTTCTTTTTGCAGTTCATTAACTTAGAGACTCCCATGGCCCACATGCGACTGGACACGGCGGCGCAAGAAAGTATGCACCCACCGCCAATGCCTTCAGCACAATGCGATACCCCTCAACCAGGCATTTCTTACCAACAACAAACCTCAGAGACACCTACGCAAAAGATGCTGGATAAGTTCATGTCACTACTGACAGACTTGGAGGACTCTCATGCCCAGCAATCACTGATCAATAAGGTGCATAAGATTGTTTTCGGCGCTGAGGATTCATTCGTTCAGCTTGCTAAGGATCCTGCTTATGACCGCAGTCAGCTGCGAAATGACCTCCACGCCTTGCTCGGCTAGCGCAACCCCTCTCAGCCGGCTAACATCACGGCTGTCGATGCATTGCTGACTTTCATTGGAATGCCAGAGTCACAGAGATATACAGCATGCACGAGATGCAGTTATTTCTTTCCAGATGCTTAACTATCCGGCCATGATGACAGCGAGGACAGCTATGAGGCAGATGACAGTCGCCACAAGCTTATGAAGCGCTTGTGGAAACAGCCGTGCGGAGGCCAATGCGGGCGCACGCGCAAGGATTGCATTGACTTTCTGTACACACCCATTGGTCCAAGGCTCGGTCCGTGGCTGCAAGTACCTTCTGTTGCATATAGCAACCTTGCTTGGTGATACAAAGACACATGGCTCGACGTGCCGATTGACCAGCCCCCAGCGCCTCAAAGGGAAGATTGGCATGGCAGCAAGTGGAGAGAGTTCTCTTCTTTTTGAGACTGCACGAAGACCATTCCTCTGCCAAACAAACGCGATTGTGGACGCTACAACTACGACATTGACATGCCCTAGCACAGGGATGGTTACTGGAAATGGCATTGCGAGTGCTCCTGTGACAATGAAGAGGCTGCACAACAGTGTACTGGAGACCCGCGCAACATTGTGCTCATGCTGCACAGTGATGGTTTCAGCTGCGCATCAACTACAAAGCGGAGCAGCCTTGTCATCAACGTTTTTGTACTCAACGGAGGCAAGCGCGTCAGCTCACAGGCGTCTTCCATCATGCTCGTGGTATTTGTCCCAGTTGACAAAGTACTCGACGCTGACAAGGACTGTCCGAACCCGTTTATAAAACCCATGCTGGATGAGTTGGAGGATTTGTACGCCATGGGCTTCCCCACACACTACGGTTTGGACTCCAGCCAGGTGGACAACAAGCTGCCACACCAATCAGCCGGTACGCTCGATGACTGTTCATCAGACCTCGTGCGCAATGCTGTGTCATGCATGTGACTGTCGATATCGCCTGTCATTCTTCAAATCGCATTGTGACGAATTGAAGAGTAAGCATAAATTCCATTGAGGGCTGTCAACAACGACTGTCATTTATGAAAGCCATTGGTTGCCACCTGTTACGAATCTATTGAGGGCCTGTTTAAGAGACTGTCCACAACGACTGTCAACAGCAACTAGCTTTGTGCAGCTGTCCACTGTACAGGACAGTTCACGTTGACAATCGCCGTTGTATCCTGCGCGTAACTTCACACGCGCTGCGCACACACCATCAATGGGCCTTGATGCAACGGGTTTTTGCAGGTGAAAGAGTTTTCCTGAGAGCCATGGTCATGAACATTGCCGGTGATAATCCCGCTGAAAGCGAGATGGGGCAATTAAGGAATGGCGGCTTCTGCGGTTGCAGGGCTTGTTGCCTGCTGGCAACTCATATCCAGTACTCTATTGTCGCCCAAAAAGTCACTCAAGTCAAATCCCAGCACTGGCAGCGATGTTGTTGAAGAAACCCGAAGAAATAGGACTGTTTTCCACTACGCTAGCAGCCGCTACCACAGTTGCCATCCATTTGCTAAATGAACTGCAGAGGCCATGTACGCGCTAGCCTACAAAGTTGAGAGCATAGAAAATCCCACTCTCAAGAAAGAAAAGGCCAAGACGTATGGCGTCAACGGGCTGTCGCCTTTGTGGAGGCTTTGGCGGATGTACAAGTATGACCCATGCCAGGACATGGTCTTTAATACCATGCACACGCTAGCCAAAGGACTGGCCGAAAGCTTGACAGCCTGCACTCTGATGGATGGTGGGGACGAGCAGGTCAGCAAGGCTGAGATTGACAGTTGCCTAACTGTGATGAGAAACGCACGGCACAGGGAGTTGAGGCATGGTAACCGCTGGCCACACGGCCTCAGCAGTCGCCTTGGATGGTGGAAGGCGCAGGAGCACCTGCTCTTTGTGCAGTTTGCTGTGCCTTATGTTTTTCACAAGCTGCTAAGCGAAGAAAGGAGAGACCTCGTCATGTGCCTCCACATGATATTTCGCTTGTTCTTTGACATCTCATGCCGCTTGAGTTGGGGTTCCGGCCGTCTGGAGGTCGCTGATGCACTGCTCCGGTACTGAAAGGTGAACATGTTGAAGGACTAGCATGCACATGTAGTTGAGGCAAGCATAGCCACACAGAGACAGAGCTACCGCCACCAGAGCATACACAAGTCACATCACATTCATCTATTACAAGTTGTCCGCTGGTTCTTATACCAGCCAGTTACACACACGTCTACGTTTGCAGAACTGCGTAAGCTATACTCAGCCTTTTGACGCGCTCTAAGCTGCGTTGTCTTCCTTACAACCAGAGCTTTCCAACAAGCTCTTACACGCCTAATATGAGTAAGAATACGCGGAGATACGAAGCAGTTAGTAAGGCTCGTGTCTGGAGTCCGTAGTCTGGTCCGACGACGCCATCTTGCTAAGTCCGGACCTAGTGCTCGTCCTTACGACCTTCTACTCCTGTGTGGAAGGTCGATGCTGATCGTATGTAGGAATGACTCTCAACACTCCCACGCGAGCAGCTTGACCTCCAACGCTTGCTCCTGTAGTCAAACACAAATGCCAAGTCCTGCGCGACAAGTCTTGAACTTGAGAGATGACAATGGCTTTGTCATGAAGTCCGCCAGCATGACCTCGGTGTTGCAGTACTGGAACTCCACCTCCTTCCTTGTGACTCTGTCACGCACAAAGTGATGCATGACATCAATGTGCTTCGTCCTTGCCGAGGCGATAGGGTGCTTCAACAACTTGATGGCTCCTTGGTTGCCACAGTTGATGACGATGCACGCCATAGGGTGCTCCAAGTCTGTCATGAGCTTGCGAAGCCACTGGCTTCGCTCTGGCAGAGTGCTTCCTTCACTGCTGCTGCCGCTGCCATTTACTCAGCCTCTGGTGTAGATGCTGCTGTTGTTGGCTGCAGCCTGCTGTTCCAGCTCACCACACCTCCGTTCAGCTTGAAGACGTAGCCTGTAGTGGACCTCCTGTTGTTGAGGTCACCAGCAAAGTCCGAGTCGCAGTAGCCCTCCAACTCAGTGCTCCCGCTCCCAAACTTGATGCCAACTGTTGCGCTCCCAGCAACATCGCATAGTACTCCCTTTGCTGCTCTCCAGTGCTCCATGCTCGGTGCAGACACATGTAGCGAGCAAGTACTCCCACAGCATGTGCAACATCGGGACGTGTGTACATTGCCAGATAGAGCATGCTGCCTACCAGCTCACCATATGGATACTGAGCCTTATCGAGTACCTCTCAGCCTTGGCCTTCATGAGGGCAGTGCCAAGTGCCAACGGTGTGGTCTTGGTCTTCGCTTCAGTGAGCCCAAACTTGGTGACGAGTCTTCTCACCATCTGCTCCTGACTGATCTTGATTGTGCGTGCAGCCCTGTCGCGCTCAATCACCATGCCAAGAAACCACTTGGCCTCTCCAAGATTACGAACTGAGAATGCTTGCTGTAGAGCAAGTTTTGTCTCCTGCAGGTGGTGCACCTGCCAGGCGGTGATGATGATATCATCAACATACACGAGCAGCCAGACCTTGTTGTCTGCATGGATGAAGAGCCCAGGGTCTGCAGAGGATGCGGTGAAGCCAAGTGCCTCCAGCTCCTTGGTGAGCTTGATGTGCCACATACGCGGTGCCTGTCGCAGCCCGTACAGTGCCTTGATCAGCTTGCACGCTGTGCCTCTCTCCCCTTCTTCATATCCAGGTGGTTGCTCGATGAAGATCTCCTCCTCCAGCTCTCCGTAGAGGAAGGCAGTCTTCACATCCAGGTGATGCAGCTCTAGGTCTTCAGCAGCAACCATAGCTAGCAGTGCACGGAAGGTGGTATGCTTACTTGCAGGTGCAAACACTTCGTTAAAGTCCACACCTTCCTGCAGCAAGAAGCCCTTTGCCACCAGTTTTGCCTTGTAGCGCTCAATGTTGCCATGATCATCACGCTTCACCTTCAAGACCCATTTCACTGGAATGGTCTTCACTCCTTGCGGTAACTGCTCCAGTGACCAAGTGTTGTTGGCATGGAGTGACGCAATCTCCTCGTCCATAGCACGCTGCCATTGCTCCGCATCTGGTGCTAACAATGCCTCCTCGTAGGTGCTTGGCTCATTGTGCACACTGGCGACGTGTGCCTTGTGTAAGAAGTCAGGTGCCTTTCTCTCCCTCATTGGGTATCTCCGAGCTGCGTGCTCCTGCTGTTGGTACGGCTCCTCTTGGCCTGCTACAGCTGAGTCCTGCTCACCCTTGTTGTTGATGATGGCCTTGCCTGTAGCCTCCACTGTTTCAGGATGCTCCGGCTGTGCTTCATCTTCAGGAAAGAAGCCTGCTTCTGGTTGTGACAATCCCTCGTGGAAAACCACCTCTCTGCTCACAATGATCTTCTGAGTGTCCTTGAGCAAGATCCTGTAAGCCTTGGAACCCGGTTCATAGCCAACGAAGATGCCCTTCTTGCTGACCGGCTCCAGCTTGTGCCTGAGCTGTTTAGGCACCAGTGCATATGCTGTGCATCCAAACACACGCATACCACTCACATCTGGTGTGGCTCCATAGAAGTGCTCCCACGGAGTCTTCTGCTCTGAGCTCACCGGAGACCTGTTGCGGATGTAGTTGGCAGTGAGTACCGCCTCCTTCCACATACTGTCTTCCATCTTGGTGTCATTGAGCATTGCTCGAACCCGTTCCAGGAGTGTCTTGTTGAGGCGTTCAGCTGCTCCATTCTGCTGCGGTGTGTAGGGTGCAGTGGTCTCGTGGCGTATGCCCTTGCTGGCGAAGAACTCCTTCAACTCCTTGTTAATGTACTCCCCTCCTCGGTCACTCCTCATTGCCTTCATCTTGTTGCTAGACTGCTTCTCCAAGAAGGCCACAACTGTGCGCACAGCTCCAGCAACTTCTGACTTCAGCGTCAACGGAAAGATGATGGACAGCTTGCTGTAGTCGTCGAGGAATGTAGCAAAGTACCTGACCCCTCCCTTCGCCACAATGCGCATAGGGCCACAGACATCCATGTGCACAAGCTCGCAAGGATGCTGACTGCTAGAAGAGGATGATGGGAATGGCATAGCATGCTGCTTTGCAACCAGGCATGGTTCACAAAGTGCACCTGATGCATTCTTGAGTTCTTCTGTGCTGAGATGGATGCCCTTGACTATCTTCTCAGCGACAAGGCGAGTGAGCTTGACGTAGCTGAGATGCCCGAACCTCCGATGCCACAATGTTGGCGACTCCTTGTCCTTCACCACCATGGCTTGAATGTTAATGTCCTTAAGATGCTGCTCCACGTGGTAGAGCCCTCCCGGATCAGCGATTCCAACCATGTGCACGACCCCATCAAGGATGACTGTGCAGCCACCCTTCCGAAATGGGATCTCCGCGCCTAAGCGCTCCGCAACCCTCACAGAGAATAGACTCGCAATAGCCTTAGGAACATGCAGGACGTTGCGTAACAACACCTCGCGTAGTGTGTTACCAACCTTGCACTGGAGTCGTACGTTGCCAACTCCCTCAGCCACCAATACTTCGCCACCGAAGCCCGCCACCTTAATTGTGGACGTCAGCTTCCTGTAGCCCTCCATCACCTCCTTGTTTGGTGTGAGATGACGATCGCAGCCAGAGGTCACCACCCAGAAAGCTGTGCCCGCCCTCGAACTGGATGCAGTGAAGGCGACATGTTTCTCCTTGTGTGTGACGGTGCTCGTGCCTTGCTACCTGTGAGTTGGTCCAATCCACAACCCTCTCACCAAGACACGGTATTCACACCGGAACCTTGCCCCCTCTGCCAAGCACACACGCGCGCCCCGCCACTCGCGTACGCACGCGCATGCGCTCGAAGCTACACACCGACTCGTGTAGCGCCTTGGATCGTCACACAAGCAAGCACACACCGGTGGGCACACGCTAGCAACCCCTGCTAACCACCACCAAGCTTGCACACAAGAAACTAGGGAGCTAAAGGTTGTATTGCAAATTGTAGAATGTCACTTTTATACCTACCAGTCTGCACATGCTACTGTCTAGACGATTCTAGCGCTAGACGGAACTAGAAGCTAAGATATTCTTGCAGAATCTTGTAGTACACTTCTAGACCTTTCCAACGCACCAAAGATCTCCTAATTTGCTGCTCATATGGTCAAGTTATACTACTTGGCGCCAGGCCCTTCCAGAAATCTGGTCGAGCCCTTCTCGACTGGCCCTCCGTTTTCTGGCACCTTCCGGACTGGTCTTGGGGCCCCGGTCGATATCCGCGGCAGACTCATAACTCGCCGATATCCGCCACAAGTCATTAAAAACATGTACCTTACAAATAAGGCCTAAAACGGCCATGAAAATCACAGAATTTGGCCTTGACTGTTACACTCCTCCCCCCCCAGGTGAGCTTCGTCCTCGAAGCTCGCGAGGGTGTCGTCGAGCAAGATAGGCACGCACAACGTCTTGAGCATTAGTCAAGTGTGCCTCTGGCTCCCAGGATGCTTCATGCAACGGATAGCCCTTCCATTTCACTAAGAACTTGCGTACGCCATGCACAAACTTCTCACCAAGGATGTCTTCTACCTCCCACTCGGGTTCACCGTCTGTGCCAACTTCGGGGGGTGGCCTTTCTGGCGGTTGTCCTCGATATGCTTTCAGAAGGGAGACGTGAAAAACGGGGTGCACACGCATGGTGTCGGGTAGCTCCAACTTGTACGCCACGTCCGAGATAACTTTGCTGACCTTAAATGGTCCCAACCAGCGTTCATTCAGCTTGCGAACTCCCGTACGCACCTGGACGTGCTTCGCGGAGAGTAACACAATGTCGCCTTCCTGAAACGTGAGGTGTCGGCGATGCGCGTCCGCGTACTGCTTCTGCCGATTTTGTGCCACCAATAACGCATCCCTAGCTGCCTTGTTAATGTCCGCGCACTTTGTAAGGAAGTCATTAGCTGCCTCCACACGCACGTCATGTCGTCGCGGTGTCCATGCCGTCAACGGTGTCAATGGATGTTGCCCGTAGTTCATAAGGAAGGGAGTGACACCTGTGCTTGCATTGTGGTGGTTGTTGATCGCAAACTCAACCAACTCAAGCAGCTCCTCCCAATTGTCTTGTCGCGCGTTAACGTAGCAACGCAGCATGTCCTCGATCACACGGTTGGCCCGCTCCGTTTGCCCATCAGTTTGCGGGTGGAATGCCGTGCTAAACTTCAGTGTGGTACCCAGTGCACTATGCAGCGCCTCCCAAAACTTACTTGTAAAGCGCGGGTCGCGATCACTCACAATGCTTCGTGGTAATCCATGAGAACGAAATACATGCTTCACGAACAAGCGTGCTGCCTCCGGTGCCGTGCAAGACTCACTACACGGTGCCAAGCGTACCATTTTGCTGGTTTTATCGACGAACACAAGTATAGCGTCGTACCCTTCTTTTGTCTTTGGTAGCCCCGTGATAAAGTCCATGGTAACTTGCTCCCACTTGGACAATGGCACAGGGAGAGGTTGCAGCAACCCACCTGGCTTTTGGTTGCTTGCCTTCACCCTTTGGCATGCGTCGCACAACGCCACGTAGTCGCGCACATCGCGATGCATCTCTCGCCAGTAAAAACGCTGTTTTAAGCTTGCTAAAGTCCTTTCCAACCCTTGGTGACCAGCAATGGGCACGTCATGAGCTTCCTTCAGCAACTTCACACGGATATGCGCGACGTTGGGGATGTACAACCGCCCATGGTGCCACAGCAGCCCGTCGCGCATTGACCAGTGCCCACTGGTGTCCGTAGCTGTATTTTTCAGCTCTTGCAACACTTTCATACCCTCCGTGTCTTCACGAAGCACTTGCCGAATCTGGTCGGTCCACTCGGGCTGCACTTGAGCGAGTGCCTCAACTGCATTAAGCCGGCTCAGCGCGTCAGCAACACCATTTGATGTACCGGGCTTATACTTGATATCGAAGTCAAAAAGTTGAAAGAACTCAAGCCATCGAGCTTGTCTGCGACTCAGATGAGGTTGTGTTTGTAAGTACCTCAGTGGAGAGTGATCCGTCTCAAGCACGAACTTTTTGCCTTCCAGAAAACAACGCCATTGTCGTAGCGCCATGACTTGCGCTAAAAGTTCCTTCTCGTGCACGGGGTAATTCAGCTCCGCACCACTCATCTTCTTGCTGAAGAATGCTACTGGTTGAAGGCCGTTGCCATGGTCTTGCTGCAAAACAGCTCCTACGGCTGTGTCGGACGCGTCGCAAGCCAAAATAAATGTCTTTTCCATGTTGGGGTGAGCCAGGACTGGTGCCTCCGTCAGCGCCTTCTTCAACGCAGCAAATGCATGTTCCTCTGTTGCTGACCAGCTCCAATGCTTTCCCTTCTTGAGTAGGGTAGTCAAGGGAGCAGCTATGCGCGAAAACCCCATGATAAACTTGCGATAATACCCCGCAAGGCCTAAAAAGGACATCACCTCCTTTACATTGGTCGGGGCAGCCCACTCGCGCACCACCTGCACTTTGTTGGGGTCCGGCTTGATGCCTTCATGCGACACAATGTGGCCTAGGTACTCCACCTCTCGAAGCAAGAATTTGCACTTCTGTAGCTGGGCGTACAACTTGTGTTCGCGCAAACGCTGCAACACGCGCCGTAGAAGTGCCACGTGCTCCTCCTTTGTTGTCGCGTACACCAAAATGTCGTCGAGGTACACGAGGACTCCCTTACCAATCAAGTCAGCAAAAACGCTGTTCATAAGCGTTTGAAATGTTGCCGGTGCGTTCGTAAGTCCGAAGGACATGACCAACCACTCGTAGTGCCCATAACGTGTGTTAAAAGCTGTTTTCTCCACATCCTCGGGCGCGATGCGAATTTGGTGATAACCTCCAGCAAGATCAAGTGTTGTGAAGTACTGCGCACCTTGCAATTGCTCCAGCAACTCGTCGATACGTGGGAGTGGAAAGCAATTCCTCTTCGTGATGTTGTTGAGAGCTCGGTAGTCGACGCACATGCGCAAGCTCCCGTTCTTCTTTCGTACAAACAAAATAGGTGCACCATAGGGGGACTTACTAGGCCTGATGTAGCCTCTTTTCAGCAAGTCCGCCACCTGCCTCTCGGCCTCTTCCAGCTCCAAAGGTGACAACTTGTATACGGGTCGATACGGTGGCTTGTGCACGCCCTCAATCAGCTCCACACGGTGGTCTACGCTCCGTGGAGGTGGTAGACCAGATGGAAGTCCGTCCACCATGATATCTTGGTATTCTTTAACAAGTTTACACACCTCGGGGTCCATAGTAGCCGTCTGAACATCGTCACTCAGCTCCGGTGCTGACTTTGCAGTGTTTTCGCGCACCACGCACAACCATGCAGCCTTTGCCTTCCGTGGAGACAATAACTTCCTCAATTGCACATAAGAGATCTGGGCAATTGTCGTACCACCTAATTGTGCGTGCCGCGCCTCGATGACGTCCGATGCAGCTTGAATGGACTCTCCACCGTTTCGCTCGATGGTGAGCACGCGCTTCCTCCAATTGATGGCTGGATTATGTTGCCATAGCCACGGTAGTCCCAAAATCCCATCAAACCCGTTCCGTAGGGTGATGCAGCAAAATCGCATGCTCTCCTTCATCTTCCCAATGCGAACGCACAACTCTTTGGTCATAAACGCAGCGCCATCACCTCCAGAGGGTGGCTCTCCATCAGCGAGCTTCACTTCACCTCCTCGTAATGACGAAAGCCAACCGTAACGCCGCGCGATATCAATACTCATGAAGTTGCTGTTGGCACCGCTATCAATCATGAGCTTACACTCTCTCCATCGTCCTTGGTCATCGCAAATGTGTGCTCGAAGCCCGAAGTACTTTGTTGTCTCCTCGTTTGCATAACTCACCACCATTGGCGCGTTCAAAGCCATCTCTTCTTGCTTCTTTAATGGAAATGTCACAGCATCCGTCCGTGCATGAGGCTCCTTCCTATCCCCAGCAGTAGCCTCCTCACCTACTGGGGGAAGTCGTTTTCCTGCTCCACGCCATTTTGCTCCATGGTGTTGACGCGACGATCACGGCGAGGGTTGCCATCCGGTGTTGGCCTTTGCGTGCTTCGTTTGGGGCATCCGTACGCCAAATGCTCCGTCGACCCACACGCATAACACTTGCGCACACCTTTACCTCTTTCACCACGTCCGCCGTGCTTCGCCTCACTTCCATGCGTGTGTATGGCACCCACCTCCATTGGTGCAGGCCCAGAGTCAGCTCCACCTCCATTGGCAAGTGCTGAACTTGGTTCTCCTCGTCTCCATGCATGTTGAAAGCCTCCCCGGGGCTGATCACCATGCCTTTGCCTCCAGTCAGTGTTTCTTGTGGTGGACTTGAAGTACAACGCGTCGAGACGCTCCGCGATGCGTATAGCCTCCGCGAGTGTCTTCGGGTCCCGTAGCTCCACTTCTTTACGCCCCAAAGGTTTTAAACCACGTGTATACCTGTCCAACTGCTCCTCCTCGGTCATATTGGGTATGGACATCACCAATCGCTGAAACGCGGCCGTGTACGCCATCACCGACCCCATTTGCACAAGGGCTGCAAGTTTGTCGCGTGCGGCCTTCACGCTCTCAACGGGAACAAATTGATGCCTGACCTCCAGTGCCAACTCTTCCATGGTGGTCAATGGTAGCGCCAACCCGTTTGCAACACGCGTACATCGATGCCTCCACCACACAAGTGCTGCACCTTCAAGCAATGTCGCTGCAACCTCCACGTGCAGATGCGTGGGCACCTCCGTGAGCTTCAACCAAGACGATACTTGAAAAATCCATTCATCCACTGCATCTCCATCACGTTGACCCCTGAATGGCTTGGGCTTTGGCACCTTCACATGCACGCGCGAGCTTGATGCCATGGGAATTTGTACACGCGCCATCGCATGCTCATACGCCTCGCGTTGTGCTTGTGCCGCCGCTTGAGTGTGATGAAGCTCTTCCCTCAGTGCCAAGATGGCAGCTTGAAGCTCTTCCATGCGAGCATCCTCCATCTCCACTAACACACTACACTCCGCTTCCGAATGAAAAGTGTAAACGCCCACACACTTCCTCTCTCACCTTCGTAAACCGTGCTCCGATACCAGTTGTGACGGTGCTCGTGCCTTGTCACCTGTGAGTTGGTCCAATCCACAACCCTCTCACCAAGACACGGTATTCACACCGGAACCTTGCCCCCTCTCCAAGCACACACGCGCGCCCCGCCACTCGCGTACGCTCGCGCATGCGCTCGAAGCTACACACCGACTTGTGTAGCGCCTTGGATCGTCACACAAGCAAGCACACACCGGTGGACACACGCTAGCAACCCCTGCTAACCACCACCAAGCTTGCACACAAGAAACTAGGGAGTAAAGGTTGTATTGCAAATTGTAGAATGTCACTTTTATACCTACCAGTCTGCACATGCTACTGTCTAGACGATTCTAGCGCTAGACGGAACTAGAAGCTGAGATATTCTTGCAGAATCTTGTAGTACACTTCTAGACCTTTCCAACGCACCAAAGATCTCCTAATTTGCTGCTCATATGGTCAAGTTATACTACTTGGCGCCAGGCCCTTCCAGAAATCTGGTCGAGCCCTTCTCGACTGGCCCTCCGTTTTCTGGCACCTTCCGGACTGGTCTTGGGGCCCCAGTCGATATCCGCGGCAGACTCATAACTCGCCGATATCCGCCACAAGTCATTAAAAACATGTACCTTACAAATAAGGCCTAAAACGGCCATGAAAATCACAGAATTTGGCCTTGATTGTTACATTGTGTTGGTGCTCGTTGCCGCTGTTGCTGGTGCTTGCTTTAGGTTGCCCCTGCTGTTTCTTCCTACAGTCCTTCACAATGTGCCCCTTCCAACCACACCAATGGCATGTGAGGTCTTTGTGACGAGGATTGCCTGGCTTGTTGCCCTTGTACTTCTCTTCATGGTTGCTCTTCTTTGCGTGCTTGCCGGTGTAGAAGGCGACGGCATCCGCTTGCTCGTCCTTCTTCACAACCCTCTGCTCCACGGTGAGCAGCTTCGGTAGCACATCGTCCAACGTCAACTCCGATGATAACGTCTCCAGCAGGGTTGCGACGACCTCGTACTCTGCTGGTAGCCCTGCAACAATGGCCAGCACTACCTCCGTCTCCCCCATGTTGTGGCCGACGTTGATGAGGTCCGCCCACAGCTCTCTCGCGCGCGCAACATACTTTGTGATGGGTTCTGCTGCCTCCTTCCTGAGTGCGCTGAGCTGCTTGTCGAGAGTCATTCCTACATACGATCAGCATCGACCCTCCACACCAAAGTAGAATGTCGTAAGGACGAGCACTAGGTCCGGACTTAGCAAGATGGCGTCGTCGGACCAGACTCCGGACTCCAGACAGGAGCCTTACTAACTGCTTCGTATCTCCGCGTATACTTACTTATATTAGGCGTGTGAGAGCTTGTTGGAAAGCTCTAGTTGTAAGCAAGACAACACAGCTTAGAGCGCGTTAAAAGGCTAAGTATAGCTTACGCAGTGCTTGCAAACGTAGACGTGTGTGTAACTGGCTGGTATAAGAACCAGCGGACAACTTGTAATAGATGAATGTGATGTGACTTGTGTATGCTCTGGTGGCAGTAGCTCTGTCTCTGTGCATCCATGCTTGCCTCAGCTACATGTGCATGCTAGTCCTTCAACAGGTTATGGGCCCACACTACGCTTGAGGAGTGTGAGACTAGCTTGTGTGCATTAGTAGTTGTACACTACGGTAGCTTGTTGATAGCAGAGCCTTGGGTGTCAACCGCAAGAAAAGGCAGGCACGACAAAGATGGAGGCGACCTACGACAAGGGGCAAATTGCAAAGCTTGACACCGACAACTACAACACATGGTGCGTGAAGATGAAGGCCTTGCTCATCCACAAGAAGGTGTGGAAGTACGTTGATCCGAAGGCACCACCACCAACACCAAGAACGAACACTGTGTGGTCACAGCATTCAGCGGAAGCACACTCTTTGCTTGTGTTGAACTGCAAACCGCATCACTTTCCCATGCTCACTGCATGTGAAGATGGTAGACAAGCTTGGGAAAAGCTATCAGCCGTTTTCAGAGCCAAGAACAATGCTAGAAAGTTGCAGCTACGCAAGCAGCTCAGCGCACTCAGGAAGGAGGCAGCAGAACCCATCACAAAGTATGTTGCGCGCGCGAGAGAGCTGTGGGCGGACCTCATCAACGTCGGCCACAACATGGGGGAGACGGAGGTAGTGCTGGCCATTGTTGCAGGGCTACCAGCAGAGTACGAGGTCGTCGCAACCCTGCTGGAGACGTCATCATCGGAGTTGACGTTGGACGATGTGCTACCGAAGCTGCTCACCGTGGAGCAGAGGGTTGTGAAGAAGGACGAGCAAGCGGATGCCGTCGCCTTCTACACCGGCAAGCACGCAAAGAAGAGCAACCATGAAGAGAAGTACAAGGGCAACAAGCCAGGCAATCCTCGTCACAAAGACCTCACATGCCACTGGTGTGGTTGGAAGGGGCACATTGTGAAGGACTGTAGGAAGAAACAACAGGGGCAACCTAGAGCAAGCACCAGCAACAGCGGCAACGAGCACCAACACAAGGAGAAACATGTCGCCTTCACTGCATCCAGTTCGAGGGCGGGCACAGCTTTCTGGGTGGTGGACTCTGGCTGCGATCGTCATCTCACACCAAACAAGGAGGTGATGGAGGGATACAGGAAGCTGACGTCCACAATTAAGGTGGCGGGCTTCGGTGGCGAAGTATTGGTGGCTGAGGGAGTTGGCAACGTACGACTCCAGTGCAAGGTTGGTAACACACTACGCGAGGTGTTGTTACGCAACGTCCTGCATGTTCTTAAGGCTATTGCGAGTCTATTCTCTGTGAGGGTTGCGGAGCGCTTAGGCGCGGAGATCCTATTTCGGAAGGGTGGCTGCACAGTCATCCTTGATGGGGTCGTGCACATGGTTGGAATCGCTGATCCGGGAGGGCTCTACCACGTGGAGCAGCACCCTAAGGACATTAACATTCAAGCCATGGTGGTGAAGGACCACCGGTAATTTTGGGACCCCCCGAGTCCTGATTATTCACGCCATCTCGTCTGAATTAATGACTTGATCCGTTTTACGCCTTCTGTCCGTGAATATCCAATGGTTATTGTACTATCTGTCCCATCCCTGCCAAAAGGAACAGCGTTCTTCACCCGCAAGACGCATTCATATTCAACGTACATACCACTGAACCTCGTTTCAACCCATACACTTTGAATTTCAAAATGAGTATTTCGTGCATATTCAAGGTCAGTCAAGTTGTACTTGATGAACGATATGGTACAATGAATTGTCAGTGCCCAAACAGCAGAATAATCACCCAGCGTGTGTGGTACTGGCTACGGCTTGCCGCGAAAACCCTGAGTCCTAAATACCATTGCATAGTCACCATCATATTCAGGGAACATATAGCATGAAATACACCAAGTCCCAAGTGCCATCGAACATTCAACACCACTTGACAAAACTGCCGATGTGAAATTACACCAAGTGCCAAGTGCCATCGAATGTTCAACACCACTTGGCAAAACTGCCGCTGTGAAATTACACTAAGTCCCAAGTGCCATTGAGAAGGCAAGCATGCTAATGGCTTGCATTCTAAATTCTATTAAGTACAAAGTTAGCTTGGACTACTATTACACAGCTGGCCAATGAACCTGTGCTTTTGACTACAATTTAGCTATGTACCAACCGCCTGCTACTTCACATCCGCCGTGACGTTTGCTGTGCTGGCATGCTGTCCATGAGTGTTCGCAGTCGTCTCCTTAAGCTGTCTGCCTCTTTTGGACGAAACCAATCCTTTTGCATCTGCGTTGCACACACCCACACCATCTGGTTGCTCAACACATGTCAACCTACACGACTTTGCACTAGGGCAGCTGCCATATGGAGACATTCCAATGCATGAGCTGTACCTGCTGAAATATCGGGGCGTTTTGCTCGATTGGACCAGCTTGTATCCCATCTATAAACTTGTCAAGG
The DNA here is from genome assembly GCA_009103225.1 of Chlorokybus atmophyticus. NCBI lineage: Eukaryota > Viridiplantae > Streptophyta > Chlorokybophyceae > Chlorokybales > Chlorokybaceae > Chlorokybus > Chlorokybus atmophyticus. Next base: position 158,345 of record RHPI01002272.1, read on the forward strand.
TAAACCATGACAAACAGCCCGCACGCAACTCCATCCCTCTGCTGAGGGACCTGCACGAACACGCTATGTCAATGCGGGCGAACCAAACGTAGGTGCATCTACATAGGGATTGTGCCGGGAGAGGGTTTGACCTCATCACCAGGCCAAAACAACATGTCCTACCCGTGGATCAAGTAGCGGGACGTTTGCGGGAGAGAAGCGCTGTTGCGACTCATTTCCATGCTTCCTGCCCCACATATAGTTTAGATAAGCGCGCCTTGGTCCGTCGACATTGAGATGTAGACCAAGGGAGTCGAGATGGACGATCAAGGGCGGCGTGTTGCTTCCAAATTCCCCTCCAGGATTGCACACCAGCAGCAGACTCCAGTGAGTCCTGTGGCATGCAGACTTTACAGTGAGTCCATGCGAGCAAGTACAGCAGCACTACATTGCGAGAACTTGGCTTCACTCTCACCGGCTGTCTGGGTTGACAATTGCTGCCAGCAAGTTCTTGGAAAACGGATCGTTCTCCCACCTATCTATCCTGTGATTGCCACTGTGCCATTTATGTTGTTCATGGCAGTGCACAATCTTGGTGTAGAAGTGCGGGTTGAACAGCCTCACGTGAATGCCTTCAGCTCTGCCCACGACCTCCTCTTCCTTATATCTGCGGGTGCGTGACACATACATGACACAGCTGCACAACACCAACAACGCAAGGCTCATACCTGCAAAAAAAGTGGAGCACGGTGTCGTTGAGCTCCTGTCTGCCGTCCAGCAACTTTCCGTCCGCTTCAAACACTGGCACCGCATCACGTGCATTTGCACTAGGGCAAATGAACAGGGGCACAGGTGTTGACGCCTCAACTTCAGCACCCGGCCCGTCCAGCACCATGATGTCATCATCGCTGTCCACGAGGTCCACAACTGCTGCAGCCGTTGTGGTTCCCTGACTCGGGTGCTGGCGACGTTCCCCGTTGGCATCCTCATCATCAAAATCCATCGGGACTGGCTCTGCAGCGTAAAAAGGTAGGATTATGCAATAAGCGCCGCAAACCAAGAAGCGCCAGCACGTTGCTGCTTACCACTCATATCCTCATCCCCGCACTCTTGAACAAAGCTTTTACCCACGCTCTCAGTCGGTGGTTGTGAAACCCTACTGCTGCTGCCCGGCAGAGAACGACGCGCGAGGCTATCCCTTGGAAGCTGTGCCGGAGCCCCACCTTCTTCGTACGCAGCGCATTGCGAGCATGTGACCGAAAAGATGTTACCAACAGCATGACATTAACAGAGGCTGTTTGGGCATGTCGCGCATACTTGTCGAGCTGGTTCATTGCATCTGTGCACATGGCACCTGCGTTCCAGTGATCATCATTTTAGAACTTGTCGACTTCAGACACCATGCATTTACTGGATACTGAAGCTTACTTGTGCCTTGGGCATTCCCAATGGCCATCTTCCACAGGTGGTACAGTGACGCAGCGTGCGTGGTAGCTCTTCCAGCAGCCTTCTGCATCACAGCCAAATATGCTACCGCCATCCTTGCAGACAAAGCAATAGTCTTCGTGTTCACAATTCTCCAATGCATCCAGCTCTAGCCCCGGTCTCATCCTGCAAACCAAGGTCAGGTGCCCAGATCAGCAGTCACACAACAGTAGGTATATGCAGCATTACAATAGCAAAGAGTACCTCATGTACTCAAAATGCCAGTCACGGCGTGTGGTCCACGACACCTCGCTCGAAGCGCTGTTGGTTTCGCTCTGGTCACCCTGCACCATGTGCATGTACAGAAGATGGTTGTATGTGATGCCAAGACCCGGGAATTATGAGGACACCCCGATTCTCACAAACAAATCTGCTCTCACCGGAGTGTCGCGGTGCACAATTCGGCGCACGAGGCTTCGCCTGTCTTTAACAAGCGCTACTGTTATTTTGGTGTCATACGGGTCAATACCCTCAAACCACTGGCCTTTGACCTGCCAGCAAGGACATGTATCACCCAATCTCACTCTACCATCAACTCGCAAAAACCGCTGCAACACACCTACTTACTAGGTTGCAATTAAGGTAGGTTTGTTCAGCAACGTGGGGCTTGTCTTTCCTCAGGATTGCAAAGCCTCCCATGTGCTGCACCTGGTTGCTCATGTACCACCTCGCTCTGAGGAGCTGGTGCTCCCAACCGGCTACCACGACAACATAAAAAGACTGCACCTGCCATACCAGTGGACCTTCTTGGTTGGGTCATTCGAGTCACGCCCAACGGTAAACACTCCGCAGTCCATAGTGCGGAGCTTCTTCTCAGTGTCCTCTGCTCTGAACTGGCCAATGTCCTTGTAGCGCGCTCTGTAGTACCTCCTGATTTACTTTGGAAAAATGGGATCACTCAACAGCTCCATCTCGTGTTTTGTAAGCTCCCTATCAGGTCCACGCCAATGATGCAGCTCAGTCATGTGCTCCATGTCACTGGTCACGAGATTCCCTTGTGCTTGGGCCCTTTCGCGTGTCTTCCGCCGTTTTTCAACAGCCCGACTGAATTCTCTGTTTACCAACCCATTGTGGACTCATAATATGCAGGGGACATTGCGTACCAAACAACGATTGCTGAAGCAACTTACTCTTTTAGCTGCCTGTACTCATCGTCATTTTCGGCCAACCACCACTCCAGCTCCTGCCTGATCTTGCTATCTTTCTCACACTCAACACGGTGTCTGCGCCCGCAGAGGACATAGTCATCATCATCTCGCTCCTTGCCCGATTGCAGACTGATGCCGACGAAAAGCCTCTTCAAGGTGTCCATGTAAGTGTTCAACATGAGCTGGATGGAGTATCTGCAGACATAACTTGCACTTAACAAAAGTCAAAGAACGAGAGTACGTAAAAGGTTGCATGCAACTTTCAGTTGGCCCACACTTGCCTTTTGCAGATGCTTGCTTCCACATGCTGCCTGGCAAAAATCATGCGCTTCACCCACTGCATAAATCGTTCGTCGGCCCACTCCCAGTGATCGCGCACCGGACCAAGCCACATGCATTGCTCTGGTAGATGGCCAAGGAGGTGCAGCATCATTGTGAGCGAAGTCCGCGGGAAGAACAGCTCCACCTCAGACTGTGCCTCATGCACCAGCACCTGCGATGAATAATGCAAGTCATGCAACCTGTAGAAGCTAAGCATACACATGGAAGGTATGGTTAAAGCCCTAACCTGCAGTTCTTCAAGGTGTGACTGCTTCACTTCCAATGCAGTCAGCCGCTGATAGATGTCGCAGAGTTTGAGGATTGTTTTCTTCTGATCTTCTCCAATGTCATGAGCAGAGCGCAGCACGTACTGGAAAATCACGGACCACAAGTTGTGCTTGTCGTGCGATTTCATCGAGCCTGTGTGCTCACTACATCAGATTGTTAAGTAGACACAATGTGCAATGCAAGGACACTGAGTTGATTTGCACGCAGTTGAGAACCATGGTGGTTGTCTCACCTAAATGCTTGGTGAAAGATTGCAGCTTAAAGCCGAAAGTGCTTGGAACCCTCACGCCTGAGAGTAATTGCTCAATCAGCCCTGCATCCGTGATTGCCCATGGAGCCTGAGGTTTGACCTTAACTGCAACTTCCTTACCGTCTTTCGTCATCTATGTCTGCAACGCATCGTCACAAAGTCAAACGAGTTGGCAGGCAGTCAGCACAAGTGTCGCATAAGCCTGCAATACCTGTAGCCAAAGTTCTGGCATACGACCTTGCTGCTGCAGTTCTTCTCGAGTCTCATTGCTGTCGCGCAATCCAGCAAGCAGATTGGTCAAATTGGTTGCGAGATTGGCAAAAATGTGCATAGGGCCAATCACATGACCTTTTACAGGTTTCTGTAAAGGCATCCAATAGGGAAGGTCGTGAAAATAGCTTAGGCCAAGGATTCCGGAGGACTTTGAAGGATGTTTCTTGGAGTGAAGTGGTCGCTTGCTGTTGCGGGATGTCATGGCGTACCTGATCACATAGCATCCATTGGTGAAGCTTGATTGACATAGCTACGTTCAGCTATGTCAATTGATTGGTTGCTCACCGGTACACACTTTCTGCAGTCCGCATGGGAGGTGGAGGTCTGTGTTCTGGTTGGGGCCAACGCTCATCAACTCGGTAGGGATGGTCATTTTGGTAAGTACCGGCGGTAGCCTTGATAAATCACCTTTTTGAGGAGTTCCACATGTTCTCCACTGCACTCGCATTTGGAACAGCCAAAGATGGCTCCATGAGCCATCTGCATGGCTGCTTTTGCGAGAGCTGCGCAACCATCATTACATGTTTCAGAGAAGGCAAACATGGTTGCCATACCAGTCAGATAGTACATTCATAGACACTGATGGCCAACACTTGCTGCTTGCGTACCTGGGTAATCATGGATTACAATCTCCAAGATAGATCTGCACCGGAAAACTTTGTCGCGGTGGCTGTCATATATGTCGATGCCTACAACAAACACCAGCAGCTGAGATGCCCTACACATTCTAGTCCAAAGCAGTTTGAGAGCATGTCTAATGTATCGAGAGCTGGCTTGTTCAAACTACATTGAAACCATACCTTCTCAAAGGGTTCCCAACTGGTCAATGATTGGCTTGAGATAGGCCTGTAGATTCTCTGGCTGTTTGGGACCAGGTATTACCGCAGCTAGAAAGATAGTGTCGGTCTCGTGCATTTTGGCAATGGGCAGGTTCAGCACAGAAATTGTGACAAGCAAAAATTCATAATTCCCTGCAAGTCCACAAACACCTCGATCAATGCCAACTGTGAATTTACACACTGCAATGACAGCACAGGTAAAAGGCACAATCACTACCTTTATGCGGATCTTTGAAAGGGCTCATCCCGTTAATAAACATTGCCAGCCGCACATTACGCGGTTCTTTGATAAACCGGATGTAGCGTTCTTCTGTATGCTTGAACATTGGCGAGTCTGACAGCAGCAACCACATGAATAATAGAAAACATGTAAGAATTCAGGCTGCATTGGGCATCAACTTGTCAATCCACACTGCCATATACATACCGTGTATGGATCGTATAACCCCATCCTCACTGCGATTGGTGTGCGCTGTCATCTTCAAAGCGACACTAGGCTTCAGGTAAAGAGACCTCAGAGCAGCAGGCACGTCAAAGTAACGTGAAATTTTTTCAGGAACTTGTCGACCTCCAAGATTGCGGTGGCGAGGAGCCTTGCAGACTGCAGGCCATAGGAAGTTTGCATGCTGACAGGTGATCCCATGACAACTCAATCACACAAGAAATGCTACAATAGCTGACCTTTGCATAATTTCATGTTGGCATGTCGGCCATAATACACCATGTGGTCACAACAACAGGCGTCATACGCGTGGAAGCCCATGTTGAGGCTTGCAAGGCATTTCAGTAGCTCTTGCATGCTGCCTGGCATCTGATTCTCCTTGGGCAAAACAACATCACGCACCAACCTGGCACACAAAGTCAAGTTCAATTGAAAATTGGACATTGATGTCTTTGCAGAATGTGTTTTGTATGATTTTGTAAACCTCTTATCCACCGACCTTAGCAGTTTGTTCATGAAGTTCAAGGGTATTCGATGTAGCTGAGCGAGAACCAATAGCAGCATGGAAATGCCCAAAGGGGTTGTACGAGAGCCGGCAACAATAGGGTTGCTTGCATTGTCCAACAGCGCAGCATTTACCTTGTCAAGCAGCATTGCCTCGTCATCACCATGAGTGTCATACTGCTGCGACTCCACATCGGTATTGGAGTCTTGGTCTACGCCATCACCATCACCATCAACTTGCTCCGCATGTACTTGATTAGCGGTTGAGGGGGAGTGCGCTGGCATATCATGCTCGTTCAGAACTGTGTATTCTGGAGTTCTGGCACCTTGATGTCCTCGCGATACAGGATGCTCACTTCCAGAGAATGCTGGGTGCAATTCGCTCTGTTCCCCATGATCACACGGATGACATCCTGCCAACGCGAATAAATGCACTGGCACATGGACAATGACGTAAGCAATCAACTTGCAATTAGATTAGGTCGTACCTGCTGGGCGCATGTGATGTGCAACATTGACATGAGATGCAACACTCGTTTGCGATGGCGTGGCTGGGTGCAGTTGTTCAGCAGCGTAGTTCCATGCATAAAGTGTTTCGGTGTGATGGACAGCATCATCTGAAGCGGGCAAGCTTGGTAATCAGATCAGAGCCTGTTGATGAAGTACACCAACTCGGGAAGATGACTCTTGTACCTGACAGCATGTGCGAGGATGCAGCCGCAATAACAGCGTCAGCCTCTTCAAGTTCATTGGGTTCGAGAAGATCACGGTATTGCGGTTCAACAGCTTTAGGAGTGCCCATCCACATCCTTGTGCCATGGTACTCATGGTTTTGGGCCCTAGTGATGTGCTTGTGTGTGAACACTTTGCTCCCTTGGCAATCTTCGCAGAAACACCTGCGATTGTAGCTCATGCTACAAAGATGTTTAGTCAACTATTATCCTGGCATACAACCACCAAACTATCTAGAGCCCTGACCTGATATCGCCGCCGCCGCCGCTGATACCGCCTTCGCCGCCGCTCTAGCATCGCAGTTGCAGAATTAGGGTTTAGACCCGTCAATCCTAAATTGCAAGCTAGATCCAGTATAAGCCGCGGCTTCAATCCGGATGTGCTCCGTAATTTGCGTACGTGCTCCAGTTTTTCTTCCTTGAAGTGCATCAGCTATTAGGGTTTGAATGGTAGGTTGCGTGGCGGCAGTATGCGCGGCGTCAAGGTGTGCAGTTTCTGCAGAGCATACTTGGTTAGAAACGGCAACTTGAAACGGTGGCAACTTGAAACGGTTGCAACAGCATGAAGAGAAGTGCAAGCTGTACAGTGAGCAGTATGGCTTCTATGAAGCCTGCTGGCACCATAAGGCCCGGGGAGATAATGTGAGGCAGTGCAGGCTTCTAGCAAAATGCATGAAGCCAGACTTCTTTGTCGAGGAATGCACTTGCCTGCAATGCTCGCTCTCCAAGTTTGAGTGGGACGGCGAGCCCATGGATTACCTGCCTTGGGCCCGGCCTGGAGCATATCAGGATGGGCAGGAGTGTGGTTCGAGTTGGTGGTCAAAGCTGTCTGAGACTGCAAGACTTGCCTGGTCGCGAGCTCGATTGTTGGCCCAGGCCACCACCCCTTCTCGTAACTCGCACACCATGCGACTCAAGCGGTAGACGTTACAGGCCACGCGCATTGGATCTCTTTTGTGGTGCCGGTGGCGTTGCTATGGGTCTGTACAGGGCTGGGTTTGATGTTGAGGGTATAGACATTAAGCCACAGCCGGCATACCCATTCAAGATCTGCCAGATGGATGCAATGGACGCTGACCTGTCAGCATACGATGCAGTGTGGGCAAGTCCTCCATGCCAAGCTCTTAGTGGAGCCATTCCCATGACACAACGGTCCGCATACGGATATCGATGGGATCACGTCAACCTGATTGACCCCATAAGAGCCAAGTTGCAGTCAAGCGGCAAGGCATGGGTGATAGAGAATGTTGCAGGCGCGTCAGGACACATGACAACTCACCTGAAGCTGTGTGGCAGTATGTTCAAGTTGGATGTGTATCGCTATCGCATCTTCGAGACAAACCCTCCAGTGCGCTCAGACTTACAATGCAACCACACTGGTTCTGCACTTGGAGAGCTGGCCACCCACCCGGAGCAGCGCCGGCAGTTGCTACCTGGGGAGAGGCAAATCTACCCGGTATACGGCCAAACATCTTGCCGTGGTACGATTGCAGGGTGGCAGTCTGCCATGCAGGTGGAGTGGATGGATGCGGAATCGGAAATCAAGAATGCTATTCCACCTACTTACTCTGAACATGTAGGCAGGCTGTTGCTGGAAGCGATAGGTTTCAATGTCGATTACCCTCCTTTTTACTGAGACACGTAGAGGACTTTGCAGTTGTAAGCTCTCTTGATTGCCACAGAGGTCTCATTTGTGATCACACCTGCAGAATGGTAAGGTTTCACTGAGGTTGCCGCTGCTGCTGCTCTTTGTGCTCGCGCCGCTGCTTCCGCTGCTGCCGCTTCTGCTCACGCTCTTAAAAGAGTTGCTGCTTCAGCTGCTCCTGCTGCTCGAGTGTTGGCTGCTGGCCTATCGCTGCTCGCTCGCGCTCATGTTGACGTTTCTTGGCCAGTTTCTTGCTTTGCCGCCGATCATCAATGTGTTCGCGTTTTTGCAACTTTAACATCTCCATGGGGTTTGCTTTGCGTGCGGAAAAATTCTCTCGATTGAGATGGTGCTTTTGCAAAGTCTCATTCAGCTCGTTTTCGTTTTGCTTGCAAGTGCGCACAAGCTCGTTGAACTGGTCATCCCGCCAATCCTGGTTCAAAGGACCCTTCGCAACGCAATTGCGCACTCCTTTCCTAAGCCCCTTGAGAAAAAGCTGTAGTTTGAGGGCATCATCCATCTGCAGCGCTGTTGCGTTGGCAACCATACACAGATGTTCGAACTGCGCGTGAAACTCCTCCACTTTGCGACCTGCCTGCCGCAGATGGCGCAGCTTCTTAAAAGCGCCGGCAGGGGTGTTGTCCATTTGCGCAGGAGCTCGGCTGCGAGTACGACGGCGTTTGCGCTTCTTGCTTGTGGTGGCACGACGAGGAACACCAGAGGAAAGACTACTGGTTGATGTGCCAGATTCATCAGAAGAGCTCTCATTGCCCTGCATTGCATCAAGCTCGGTGCCACATTGCGCAACTCCACACTTGCTCTTGCACGCAGATAGCATGACAGTGCTCACCTGTCCATCAGCTGGGCTCATGGGTTCCGCCTGATTCTGGACTTCCACCTCAACCTCTTGGTTGACCTGTGCCTGCTTGGCCTTGGCCTCAGGCTGCTCCTGCCTGGCCCTGGCTTCAGTCTCAGCCTGCTCCTGCCTGGCCTTAGCTTCAGCATCAGCCTTGGTCTTCACCTCGCTCGCCTGCCTGGCCTTGGCCTCAGCCTGCTCCTGCCTGGCCCTGGCTTCAGTTTCAGCCTGCTCCTGCCTGGCCTTGGCTTCAGCATTAGCCTTGGTCTTCGCCTCAGCCTGCTCCTGCCTGGCCTTGGCCTGTGCTTGCTGCTTCAAGCTGGCCTCGACCTTCTTCATGCACTCTGGACCCATCCTCAGCTTTGGCTTTTGAACCTTCGCGCTTGCTTGGGTCTCAACCTTGCCTTCTCCCTTGGCCTGGGCCTCAGCCTCTTGCACACACACAGCTTGCGATTGCACAGGGGTCTACTTGAAGATGTAGGCGCCTGGAGTGGAGCCGATTTGACACTGGGTGCTGATTGCGGAGGACCATCAGGGAACAGGCAGCGCAGGACTTCTGGTGGCATGTCACAGAGCTGCCATAAGAGCCTACCACTCGCATCGCCAAGAGACATGTAATGCGCGCAGGCCTTGCTCGCGTCTGTATTGCCAATAATCACATGGCCAGCCATTTTCTGAACATCCTCGCCGATCAGCACCACAAGCTTGATATACTGCAGCTTTCCTTTGTCATCAGGTTTAAGATACCTCCCGTCATCCCCTTTGCTGAGTACCCCCTTGTCCTCCGCTTCTAGGATGTACTTGCAGTCACCAACCTCCCTGAGCTGCACGGTGCCAATGCGAATGCCCAGTGTGTGCGCCAGCAGCGCCAATTGCAGTTGATCCGCATAAACACCCTCATGACTGATCACTTTCTTCAGAGCAACAACAGCTGCATCACCTTCATCTTTTCCATCGAGAACCGTTGTTACCCGGCATTTCTTGGCGGCCTTCTTGTAGTCCTCGCCCCCATGTCACCAGAGGCCCCGTAGTTACGATACGTCCGTACCCAACGAACGTTGACCTGGTCAGCACACATCTTGCGCAACTTGGCAGCTTGATCTCTCGTATGCAGCTCTTTGCCGTTGTCCAGCACAATGCTTCGCCAGAAAGCCTCATTGTTAATTGCGCCCACGCGTTCCAGGCATGCAGCGTTGACGGGAGGGCGCGACTGGGCAATGCAAGAGTAGAAGCAGTTGCCATCAGCATAGGCGTCATAGAGCCGCAGCTTTGTCTCATGCAGCAGCAGCCCAATCAGCTCCGCCTCATCGCCCGGTTGTGGAGGAGGTAGACCAGACTCCCAACGACCACCAGTAGATGCACGACCCGTTGATGTGCCCACTTCAGCTTTAGGTTCTCCGACAAAGTTCCCAAGGTCAATACTCGCAGCTGCTGCCTGCTTGTCACACATCTTGCTGAGCTGCCGCCGCAAGAACTGATCCAACTTGACTCTCCATTCATGCGAGAGGGCGAGCAAATCAGCTTTCTCCAACCGCTGCTTGTATTTGACCACCAGCTCTTCCCATGTAGGGCAGTCTTCCTTTTCCTCTCTCCATACTTTTGCATAACCTACGCAAAGGGCCTTGAAATCATTGAAAACCTCTTCATCGGTCTTGTTTGCCCGGATCTGCGGCTTCTTCACCTCTTTTCCTGGTTGCAATGACCGGTATGAGCACGAGTTGGTGTGAGAAATTTTACACATTCCAAGAGTACCTGCACGCTGCTGCTGACCACTTGGCAAGACCTTCTGCTTTGTTGCCATTATGAACAACCTGTGTCGACACACAGAGAAACTTACAAGCAGACACAAAGTGATCAAGTGAGCCAAGTTTAAAACTGAGCAAGCAGGGGCCTTACGCACGAGGCTGCCCCCTACGATCAGCATGAGCAAGAATGGGCCTTGAGAGCGGTCAGCAAAACAAGCGCAAACAAACAGGAGCGCGGCATGCACTACACCTGGTTTGCGAATTCTTCAAACCCTACCAAGCTGCCTATGAAGCTGCAAGAGATCTACAAAAAGCGGGTGGAGCACCAATGCGAAAAGGCTTGCAGTACACCACCATAGCAACCACACCGCCTCCCGCTCACACCGCCGCCACCACCGGCCGCCGCCACCGCCGCCACAACCGCCGCCTCAGACCACGTCACGCAAGAAATGCTGCACTACTGCAGGTGCTCAACTCTAAACCCTACAACCGTGCACTATTCATTGAAGCAACCCTGTACCGCGCGTCAGGCGGCGCTGTACTGGGCAAGGGTCATTGAATGATGTATTGCATATTGGGTGCAATCGATCCATTTATAAAAATGCATGTAGAGGGTTTGAATTGCACCAGGTAGTCCTATATACAGCAACCAGGTATAGGCCGTCACTATAGAACAACCACATGGAAACAAAGACAGTAGTTGCACATGTGAAGGTTGTGTAATTTTGTGCGTGATACAAGTGCACATACAATTCCAGCACTTGCACTAGACCAGCCCCCTTAGCTGTAGTTGTTGTGGTTGTGCCTGGTGTTGCTGGTTAATGTGACCGCTGGTGCACGGTGTGTGTTTATCGGGGGCGCCGCTATTTTCCTTATACAATGTGGCGTGCATATGCGCATGCATTAGACATGTAACAGACTGCGCATGTAAGCATGTTGCGTACAGAAAACGCAAGACATGCGTGATGGAGTACCCCGTATGCACAGACAGCAGCCGCTATAACAGCAGGTTCTCATTGCAGGCAGGCAGGAAGCACATGTATACAACGCCACTGGCCTATTGGAACTGGTCTTATGGCCCACTGATCGAGCAGCTAGGGGCCTACTGGAACCTCAACAGCAAGACATTGATAGAGCAGCTATGTACAAGGTGAAAACTGCTGCTGACTCAATTGGAGTAGTCATAGCCGTGACCATCGCTGTCGTAGTCTCCCATGGTGTCTCTTATGGTGTCTCTTATGGCCCGCTGATCGAGCAGCTAGGGGCCTACTGGAACCTCAACAGCAAGACACTGATAGAGCAGCTATGTACAAGGTGAAAACTGCTACTGACTCAATTGGAGTAGCCATAGCCGTGACCATCGCTGTCGTAGTCTCCCATGGTGGCCTCGGTATACTCTGACAGCTCACTATCGGATGCAGCGAGTGCCAGGAAGAGGTTGTAAATCTCCTCCCTCACGTTTTCGGGGAGATTGGGCACCCTCCGGATGCGATAGCGCATGCGATGGAACTTGTACTTGTAGCGGGCGGCACGTACATTCTCCGCTATAACATCCTCCAGTTCTACACCAAGCCTGTCTATCTCTTGACGCTGTGCAGACACCTGCGTTGCTAGAGTTTGGTCACAATGCATGCTACCAACAGATATCAGCAGCTTACAGATAGTGCAAGTCATACCTTCCTGCGCAAGTCGGCAACGGTTTGCCGCAGCTCTCTCACGTCGTAGCGCAGCCAAGCCGATATGCACAAGCATGCCTGCCAACAGAGACATACACAAACCAGAGCAAGCCTGCACAACAAGAAGGTTTACACATAGTGAGGTGGAATACCAGATCAAAGGGCGTGGCGGCGAGGGAAGAAGGCGATGGCGCATGCCAACAGAGACTGGGCAAGAAGAGGCTGGCCGTGCGTTGACTAACTTGGTCAACACACAAACACATATGCACACACACATGCACAGACAATGAAGCATCTCAACTTTGTGCATACACAAACCAGAGCAAGCCTGCACAACAAGAAGGTTTACACACAGTGAGGTGGAATACCAGATCAAAGGGCGTGGCGGCGAGGGAAGAAGCACTGTGGGAAGAGAGACGGCGGCGGCGCCTTCGGAAACAAGACTACAACTGCAACAACCTTGACGCCCACATGCACACAACCGGCGTGGACGAGGGTTTCATAATGTGGCACCCTGTCAAGTCTCAGCCCATTGCTGAAAGCCTAGTGCGTCAGCAGAGGACTGAAAATTGACAGTCGCAAAGTCACCCCCGACGCTGCCGCCCACGCCGCTGATACTGCCGCCGCCCACGCCGCCCGCAACTCCAAACCCTAATTCGTACCTGATCGGTCCTGTTGAGCGATATTCTAGTACCTGACACCCGCCTCTCAAATTGAGAGGCATGTGAGGGGTGTAACAGCTGGCCAAACGGCTGTTTGCTCAACTCAGTGCAAAAGTTTCACTGTGCTGCTATCGGTTTCATGCTCAATTCCTCATGACCATAAAGGCTTTATGGTAAAGCACAGCTTTCTTGTAGACATGCCGGCAAGGTTTGTGCATGCACTGGCATTTGCTTGCTAGCTTGCTGTTCAGCTGGACTAAGTCATGGTAGCAGCTGGCATGGAGCTGAACGACGTGCTTCGGCAAGGTAAAGTACGGTTTGCTTGATGTGTGAAGCACATGCACATGGCCAAGCAGCTGCAGTCAATTGAGGCAGTTAACTGAGGTTTCTGGTTGAACAGTGTTGTGGCTGTGCACAGCTTGACAAGCAGTTTGACCTACTAGTTTGAGGTGGTGCAGTGGTCATGTCAGGCACGACGTCTGGTGGGCGGTCTAGCGACCTGAGTGGAGGCTGGGACAACTTGGACGATGAGATCTGGGGCAAAAGTGCTGCTGCACCATCAGATGAGCAGCTCCAGCGTGAGTGGGAAAAATCTGAGGAGACGGCTCACCTCCGTGACCTTGAGACCACAGCAATGATGCCCTTGAAAGTGAGCTTACAATGATGTGCAAGCAACCACTCTCGATATGAGCATGTGCTGCCGGAGTCTGTCTCGATTTCTGCCGGAGTTTGTCTCGATTTCTGAGGTTTGCACAAGAAACTCACACTGTTGATATTGTTGTAACAGCGCTCTAGTATGCAATATTTGCACTGTGCAGGCACTAAAGGTCCTTCATTGGCGGGGTCAGCATCATACCAGTGATCGCCGCGATATCACAAAGCTGGCGGACAAGGGCCGGATTTGCTATGAGTACTGTCGTTTGCTACCGGGGAAGACCCAGACGAAGCAGGACCCACTTAAGTTTGCTCTTGCAGTTACATGCAAGCATCTGCTTCACCCAGAGTTCCGTCCTGAAAAGGTTGGCAAGGTTGTGAGAGTGTCACCAGCTGTCATGCAACATTGTTCAAGCTTGAAGGATTTTGCATTCAGTGGCAGTCACCACTCTGGGCCTGGTGCAGGCAAAAACGATAATTTAGGACTTTCTTACCAACAAAAAGGCATATACCAACGCCAAGCACAAAGAAGGGCAGAGAGGGAAGAGTAGGGAACAATACAAGGAGATGATAGAGCGCGCTGAAGCAGGGGGGTTTGAGCGAAAGCGCAAGGGAGCGCCCAGGGACAAGAGCAACAAGGTGTGTGCCATGCAGTGACTGAGTTGTCTGTGCAATGTTTGCATGTCTTAAGTGCCTTTGCCATGTGCATAATTGCAGGTCAAAGACAAGTTAAAGGCAAGAGACAGCTCCTCGCTGCACCACTCTGCCAGCGACGCCGAGAATGCCACCTCACAGGGTGAGCTTCGGTTTGGTAAATGACTATGTTGAGAACGAAATGCTTTGTGTTTGATGGTGCCTTATGTATGCAGGGTGTGTGGTGTGTATGATAGTCCCTTGTGCATGCACGGCGCCCACGCGTTCACCTCCCGCCAGCAACGCCAGCGACGACCCAAATGTCACCTCGCAGCGTGAACCATGTTTTGCGCGCGCGGGCCGCTGCGGGAGGTACTGTGTATACACTGTTCTGATCGGTGCCTTGTGCGTGCGATAGGTAACAAGGAAGGCACTGCGCCACAACCCACAAGGTCACCCGCTACTGGTTCACAGGTTAGATGTCTGTCATCATTACACGAGCAGCCAAATGCTTGTACTCTCCTGTACATGTCATCATGACCGTTCATGACTGCTGTGTTCAGGCACCTGCCAAACAAGATGCTGATGTGCGTGATACCAGCTCAGCTCTCAAGGTATGCAACAACGACTGGAGCAAGTATCTAACAAGCATATCTGTTTTTGCAACAGAAACCGCACCACATGTAGACACAACACGCCGCGAATGTCATGGAGCTCATGAAAGAAAAGGAAGGCAGAGGGCAAGGGAAGCGCAAAGTGTCTGGTGATGTACGCACCACTCTGCTTCACAACAAATGGCACAGCATTACGTTGTGGCTCACAATCTGATGTGCATGCTGTTGGCAGGAGACTGAGGTGTCAAGCCCCCAAAAGAAAGCAAAGACTGTTCGCTCAATCCCGGCTCCCTACAAGACTAAGGAGGCAGGCCCCTCGACTGGCAAGCAGGAGAAGATGTTGGATAAAAAGAGCGGCAAGCAAAAGGAGGTATGAAGGACCATCTATGTGCGCTTATAGGCTTCTTGGGTCCTTCTGGTTGCAGAAAAACTGTCACTGCAGCAGACTCGCATGCATGCCTATCAATTGTAAGCTTGATAACACGGCGTGCCACCTGGTTGCACAGGATGAGCCATCGTATTCAGAAGTATCCGAAATAGACAAAAGCGAGGACAACGATGAAGATGGCGCCAAGGACGATGCGAACAGCCCCAACGACAGCGACAACGACTCCCAAAAGGCAGTTTTTTTTTCAAGCGCTATATAGGAGAGTGCATCTGTGTATGTGTCTGCCAGTTGATGTGTTTGTCACTTGCATGCGCAGGAAGACCTGAGCGACAAGCATGACACTGCACCGACGATGAAGGTTGGTGATGAAGTCAAGTTGTTCATCAATGGGCGTAAGGAGCCAGTAGGGGAGGCGCACGTAAGCGACATCAAGCCTGTCAACAAGTTTTATCGCAAGAAGATTGGAGAGGGTGACATGGTGGTCCAGTTCACCCGCAGTCTTCACATCACTAGGACCAGACGTCCTGGTGCAGGGGAAGAAGAGGTTGTGCCTTTGCCAATCAGCTTCAAGCGTGATGGGGTTGGAGTGCAAGTGACCCACTTGAGAGGTGAGCGATAATTGCGTGCTGACTGTGCGTGCGTTATGACAACACACTGCGTCTGACGTATTCATGTGTGGTTGATGCATGTGAAGAGTGCGAGGCGGGGTTGTTGCTACTTTGGCCTACTAGGTTGATAAAGACCATCAAGGTGAGGGAGCAAAGGAAGGCACATCCACACCGCGGGGGAGAGGCCGTGGGAAGGGGAGTCGGGGTGGTCGGGGTGGTCGGGGTGGTCGGGGGCGAAGCAGCAGGAAGTAGATATTGCCGCAGGAGGTTTCCACCTGCAAGTGCAGCTCTGGGTAGCAGACATGCATTGTAGACAGCATTGAATGTGTTGTTGTAAGTTGGCTGCCATTCAGCTGACATTGCTGGGCTGGCTGGACGGACTGCTGTGAATATTATTAGTAGCACTGCATATATCGGTCTTGTTCTACTTCATATCACTTGAACATTCATAGTAACATTGACGGTCGTAAAACAGCAGCTTACCATTGTTCGACTTCATTGCCATTGAATAACTACTCACATGTAGGACTTAGTGTGCAGGCTAGATCACTATGAGTATTCAAACAATACATGCGTGCATATTCAGTGGTGTAGTACGGTTGCAGCACCACACCATACAGGGTGAATTTTTAACTCTACTGCAAGTGAAAGTTTTGGGTGACTGTAAGTGTTCAAACAATCCCTGCGTGCATATTCAAGTCTGTTGCAGCTGCCATATGGAATACTACAGGTATTCAAACGAACCCTGCCTGTGAATGTTCGACGCTTTTGCAAGAGTCTGTCTTGCCTAACTACAAGAATTCAAACGATTCCTGCTTGGATATTCAGTGGTGTAATACATGTGATGGTCACAGCACTACACCATACAGGTTGAATGTACAGCTCCACTGTAAGTGAATAAATGCCCCACATATAGGACTAGTGTGCAATTTAATTGCCACAGGGATATTCACCGACAATTACATTGAACAGGCTTTAACACCTTTCAGACCAAACGGTCTGAATATTCACCTCGACATGCAGGAGCCAGGGACGCCGTCTAGGCTATTCACCCCTGTTTTTGTTGACTATTCAGACCAAACAGTATGAAAATTCACAAATCGGGGGGGCTCAGAATTACCGGTGGACAAGGAGTCGCCAACATTGTGGCATCGGAGGTTCGGGCATCTCAGCTACGTCAACCTCACTCGCCCTATCGCTGAGAAGATGGTCAAGGGCATCCATCTCAGCACTGAAGAACTCAAGAATGCATCAGGTGCACTTTGTGAACCACCTGCCTGATTGCAAAGCAGCATGCTCTGCCATTCCCATCATCCTCTTCTAGCAGTCAGCATCCTTGCGAGCTTGTGCACATGGATGTCTGTGGCCCTATGCGCATTGTGGCAAAGGGAGAGGCCAGGTGTTGAAGGTATTCCTACATCCGGTCAGCTTGCCCTCTGCAAAGGAATACACAAGAGGACCTCGATGACTCCGGACTGAGTTCGAGCAGACTGCAAAGCAAGGCCTTACAAGAACCGTTGGATTTTGATGGATACGAAGCCGAATGACACGTGGAGTAGCTTGTTGAATAGATGTTGAAGTTAGCTACGTGGTGCAACTTACAGCACAGGATTAGGTTGAGTAGATCGTACGGTGTGGCTTGTAGACCAGCAGTGTGTGTATCTGGTGCAGAATTTGGCGGGTAGAAGACCCGCGGACTTGTTGCCTTAATATAAGCTGTAGTGTTGTGATGTAGCATGTCACCCATGTGCATGTGCTTGTCAACGTGTGTATGTCAACACCAGGTACTTTGCTACATTCCTCGACGACTATAGCAAGCTGTCCATCATCGTTCCATTGACGCTCAAGTCAGAAGTTGGTACTTTGCTACATTCCTCGACGACTATAGCAAGCTATCCATCATCTTTCCATTGACGCTCAAGTCAGAAGTTGCTGGAGCTGTGCGCACAGTTGTGGCCTTGTTGGAGACGCAGTCTAGCAACAAGATGAAGGCAATGAGGAGTGACCGAGGTGGGGAGTACATCAACAAGGAGTTGAAGGAGTTCTTCGCCAGCAAGGGCATACGCCACGAGACAACGGCACCCTACACCCCGCAGCAAAATGGAGCAGTTGAACACCTCAATAGGACACTCTTGGAGCGTGTTGGAGCCATGCTCAACGACACAGAGATGGAAGACAGTATGTGGAAGGAGGCGGTACTCACTGCCAACTACATCCGCAACAGGTCACCGGTGAGCTTAGAGCGGAAGACTCCGTGGGAGCACTTCTATAGAGCCACACCAGATGTGAGTGGTATGCGTGTGTTTGGATGCACGGCATATGCACTAGTGCCTAAACAGCTCAGGCATAAGCTGGAGCCGGTCAGCAAGAAGGGCATCTTCGTTGGCTATGAACCGGGTTCCAAGGCTTACAGGATCTTGCTCGAGGACACTCAGAAGATCATTGTGAGCAGAGAGGTGGTTTTCCATGAGGGATTATCACAACCAGAAGCAGGCTTCTTTCCTCGAGATGAAGATGAAGCACATCCGGAGGAACTTCCTACGACAGGGGGAGTTGCAGGCAAGGCCATCTTCGACGATAAGGGTGAGCAGAACTCTACTGTAGCAGACAAGCAGTCGCACCTGTAGCAGGAGCACACAGCTCGGAGATACCCAATGAGGGGGAGAAAGGCACCTGACTTCTTACACAAGGCACACGTCGCCAGTGTGCACAATGAGGAGCCAAGCACCTACGAGGAGGCATTGTTAGCACCAGATGCGGAGCAATGGCAGCGTGCTAATGGACGAGGACATGGCGTCACTCCATGCCAACAACACTTGGTCACTGGAGCAGTTACCGCAAGGAGTGAAGACCATTCTAGTGAAATGGGTCTTCAAGGTGAAGCGTGATGGTCAGGGCAACATTAAGCGCTACAAGGCAAGACTGGTGGCAAAGGGCTTCTTGCAGCAGGAAGGTGTGGACTTCAACGAAGTGTTTGCACCTGCAAGTAAGCATACCACCTTCCGTGCACTGCTAGCTATGGTTGCTGCTGAAGACCTAGATCTGCATCACCTGGATGTGAAGACTGCCTTCCTCTACGGAGAGCTGGAGGAGGAGATCCTCATCGAGCAACCACCTGGACATGAAGAAGGGGAGAGAGGCACAGCGTGCAAGCTGATCAAGGCACTGTACGGGCTGCGACAGGCACCGCGTATGTGGCACATCAAGCTCACCAAGGAGCTGGAGGCACTTGGCTTCATCGCATCCTCTGCAGACCCTGGGCTCTTCATCCATGCAGACAACAAGATCTGGCTGCTCGTGTATGTTGATAATATCATCATCACCGCCAGGCAGGTGCACCACCTGCAGGAGACAAAACTTGCTCTACAGCAAGCATTCTCAGTCCGTGATCTTGGAGAGGCCAAGTGGTTCCTTGGCATGGTGATTGAGCGCGACAGGGCTGCTCGCACAATCAAGATCAGTCAGGAGCAGATGGTGAGAAGGCTCGTCACCAAGTTTGGGCTCATTGAAGCGAAGACCAAGACCACACCATTGGCACTTGGCACTGCCCTCATCAAGGCCAAGGATGAGGAGGTACTCGACAAGGCTCAGTATCCATATGGCGAGCTGGTAGGCAGCATGCTCTATCTGGCAGTGTGCACACGTTTCGATGTTGCACATGCTGTGGGAGTACTTGCTCGCTACATGTCTGCACCGAGCATGGAGCACTGGAGAGCAGCAAAGGGAGTACTACGCTATGTTGCTGGGAGCGCAACGGTTGGCATCAAGTTTGAGAGCGGGAGCACTGAGTTGGAGGGCTACTGCGACTCGGACTTTGCTGGTGACCCCAACAGCAGGAGGTCCACTACAGACTACGTCTTCAAGCTGAACGGAGGCGTGGTGAGCTGGAACAGCAGGCTGCAGCCAACAACAGCAGCATCTACATCAGAGGCTGAGTAAATGGCAGCGGCAGCAGCAGTGAAGGAGGAACTCTGGCTTCACAAGCTCATGGCAGACTCGGAGCACCCTATGGCGTGCATCGTCATCAACTGTGGCAACCAAGGAGCCATCAAGTTGTTGAAGCACCCTATCGCCTCGGCAAGGACGAAGCACATTGATGTCATGCATCACTTTGTGCGTGACAGAGTCACAAGGAAGGAGGTGGAGTTCCAGTATTGCAACACCGAGGATATGCTGGCGGACTTCATGACAAAGCCATTGTCATCGCTCAAATTCAAGACTTGTTGCGCAGGACTTGGCATTTGTGTTTGACTACAGGAGCAAGCGTTGGAGGTCAAGCTGCTCGCGTGGGAGTGTTGAGAGTCATTCCTACATACGATCAGCATCAACCCTCCACACAGGAGTAGAATGTCGTAAGGACGAGCACTAGGTCCGGACTTAGCAAGATGGCGTCGTCGGACCAGACTCCGGACTCCAGACAGGAGCCTTACTACCTGCTTTGTATCTCCGCGTATACTTACTCGTATTAGGCGTGTAAGAGCTTGTTGGAAAGCTCTGGTTGTAAGGAAGACAACACAGCTTAGAGCGCGTCAAAAGGCTGAGTATAGCTTACGCAGTGCTTGCAAACGTAGACGTGTGTGTAACTAGCTGGTATAAGAACCAGCGGACAACTTGTAATAGATGAATGTGATGTGACTTGTGTATGCTCTGTTGGCGGTAGCTCTGTCTCTGTGTGTCTATGCTTGCCTCAACTACATGTGCATGCTAGTCCTTCAACACTGCTTGCGTAGATGCAACTTTCTGGCATTGTTCTTGGCTCTGAAAACGGCTGATAGCTTTTCCCAAGCTTGTCTACCATCTTCACATGCAGTGAGCATGGGAAAGTGATGCGGTTTGCAGTTTAACACAAGCAAAGAGTGTGCTTCCGCTGAATGCTCTGACCACACAGTGTTCGTTCCTGGTGTTGGTGGTGGTGCCTTCGGATCAACGTACTAGTACTTCCACACCTTCTTGTGGATGAGCAAGGCCTTCATCTCCACGCACCATGTGTTGTAGTTGTCGGTGTCCAGCTTTGCAATTTGCCCCTTGTCGTAGGTCACCTCCATCTCTGTGGTGCCTGCCTTCACGTGCAGTTGACACCCAAGGCTCTGCTACCAACAAGCTTTTGTAGCGTAGAACCACTTATGCACAAGCTAGTCTCACACTCCTCAAGCGTAGTGTGGGCCCATAACCTGTTGAAGGACTAGCATGCACATGTAGCTGAGGCAAGCATAGATACACAGAGACAGAGCTACCGCCAGAGCATACACAAGTCACATCACATTCATCTATTACAAGTTGTCCGCTGGTTCTTATACCAGCCATTACACACACGTCTACGTTTGCAAGCACTGCGTAAGCTATACTCAGCCTTTTGACGCGCCCTAAGCTGTGCTGTCTTTCTTACAACCAGAGCTTTCCAACAAGCTCTTACACGCCTAATATGAGTAAGTATACGCGGAGATACGAAGCAGTTAGTAAGGCTCCAGTCTGGAGTCCGGAGTCTGATCCGACGACGCCATCTTGCTAAGTCCGGACCTAGTGCTCGTCCTTACGACCTTCTACTCCTGTGCGGAGAGTCGATGCTGATCGTATGTAGGAATGACTCTCAACACATACATCAAGCTCTGTGACAGTCGTCAACGCAAATCATTGAGGACTGTCAACAATTTGTGCCTATGCGGGCGCAAACTGTATGCAAGCCGGCAAACTGTATGCTGCAAGCCTTGTTGACAGCCCATGTGTGTATAAACTGTACTTTTGCTGCAGATGCCAGGTTTTGCACGGCTTGCAATGCAGCGTGCAGGTCGGCGGCGTGCACGCTATCGGCTTCTCGCATCTTCACAAGCGCCTTAGGCTCAGCGCCGGGAGTCAGGTCCCGGGTGACATTTTGCAGAGGTAGAGGCGGCCGGCCCTGTGGCGTACTTGGTGTTGGCGTATTCGCTGGTGGTGTCGGACCTGCGACAACTTTTCGCAGACGTTCTCCAAACGAAGAGCCTGATAGCTGCAAGGTTGATAGCTGCAAGGTTCCGGTAGGGGTGGACTGACCAGTTGATGACGTGGTTGATTGTGGAGTTCCTTCTGTGGCTGCTGGCAGAACCTGGCGCTGCTTTTTGGACGGTGGTGGAGTAAGAGGAGGGGGACTTTCTGTTCTCCTGGCAGGTAGCTTGGGACTGTCAACACATGGAGGGTCTGGGGCTGGCGTACTGGTGCCAGCTTGCGTACTGGTGCCAGCTGGCGTACTGGTACCAGGGGGAGGTGCCGGTGGGCCATGGGGATTGTGAGGGGGAGGGGACGGTGGGCCATGAGAGTTGTGAGGGGGACTGTGAGGGGGACTGTCCTTTGGCCTGTTAGACCGCATGGGCCTTGGACCAGTGGTGGGTGGACGCATGTTGGCACGCTCGAGCCAAGTCCACAGGGGATGCGAATCAATCTCTATATCACTCATGGGGTTAGCAGGTTCAGGCCTAGCAGGCACCGCCTGAGCCGAAGTGGAAGGCTCGGTCATGGCTTCTAATGCACGTGCTGCATTGTTGGGTCGAGGGGAGTCGAGGGTCACGCTGTCTCGGACAGCTGCATGGACAGCCATGCTGTGCTGGACATGCTGCTACGCCACCTGTGTAAAGCGTAGCAAAAACAGAAAGATGACCTCAACCCTCATGGTGACAGGTGCTTCGTGCAGCTGGTGTGCTGCTGCTGGGTAGTACGGGCAGATGGAGTCGGTGTTCTCCCTAAGAACATGCTGTGCTGTAGCATACAAAGTCAACAAGCCACCCCCCCTGGGCTCTGGGGAAGGTCCCAGCTCCAGAGCTCAGCTGCTAATGCAAGTGAGGAGGGCCGTTGGTACGGCAATCGTCGCACCAATACTCCTCCATAGGTATCGCGTCCAAAGGTGGCTCCAGGCAGTAGCAATGCAGGCCTTTGTTGCAGCCATTGCAGAGCATCATGAGTGCGTCGTCGCCGGCGCTGCCGCAGCGTTCACAGCGTGTGCTGCGCGCGGGACGAGGGTGTTGGATACGCCCGAAGCCGGCTACGTAAGGAAGGTGACATGGCGCACAGTTTACCATGTTGTCCTTCAACCTCTCTCCGTTTTGACCAAGGAGGTCCAGCACCCCTGTGGGGTACACTTTGAGTACCTTGTAGACGGTGCGGCCTACGGAGGTGTCAAGCATGTCTTTGGTGGCTGCCATGCGATAGGCAAAGTCCCCCGCTTGAAACCGCCGTTGGCGCTCTGTGTAGAAGCCGCTGCATACGCGCTCGTAGCGCAGCGTGTCGCGATGCTGCGCGATGCGCAGGTTGTTGAAGGCCATGGGGACGGTGCGCTCGAAAAGCGCGGCGCGTGTGGTGATGTCGTGGTGCATCCAATCAGGGTCGTCGAGGTTGTTCACGACGCGATCCACCTCCTGCTGCGCACGGAAGGGGAGCAATGGTGGTCGCCCGAACAGCACGTAGTACGGGCTATACTTGTTGAAGGACTAGCATGCACATGTAGTTGAGGCAAGCATAGATGCACAGAGACAGAGCTACCGCCACCAGAGCATACACAAGTCACATCACATTCATCTATTACAAGTTGTCCGCTGGTTCTTATACCAGCCAGTTACACACACGTCTACGTTTGCAAGCACTGCGTAAGCTATACTCAGCCTTTTGACGCGCTCTAAGCTGCGTTGTCTTTCTCACAACCAGAGCTTTCCAACAAGCTCTTACACGCCTAATATGAGTAAGTATACGCGGAGATACGAAGCAGTTAGTAAGGCTCCAGTCTGGAGTCCGGAGTCTGGTCCGACGATGCCATCTTGCTAAGTCCGGACCTAGTGCTCGTCCTTACGACCTTCTACTCCTGTGTGGAGGGTCGATGCTGATCGTATGTAGGAATACTCTCAACACTCCCACGCGAGCAGCTTGACCTCCAACGCTTGCTCCTGTAGTCAAACACAGATGCCAAGTCCTGCACAACAAGTCTTGAACTTGAGTGGTGACAATGGCTTTGTCATGAAGTCCGCCAGCATGCCCTCAGTGTTGCAGTACTGGAACTCCACCTCCTTCCTTGTGACTCTGTCACGCACAAAGTGATGCATGACATCAATGTGCTTCGTCCTTGCCGAGGCGATAGGGTGCTTCAACAACTTGATGGCTCCTTGGTTGTCACAGTTGATGACGATGCACGCCATGGGGTGCTCCAAGTCTGCCATGAGCTTGCGAAGCCAGAGTGCCTCCTTCACTGCTGCTGCCGCTGCCATGTACTCAGCCTCTGATGTAGATGCTGCTGTTGTTGGCTGCAGCCTGCTGTTCCAGCTCACCACGCCTCCGTTCAGCTTGAAGACGTAGCCTGTAGTGGACCTCCTGCTGTTGAGGTCACCAGCAAAGTCCGAGTCGCAGTAGCCCTCCAACTCAGTGCTCCCGCTCCCAAACTTGATGCCAACTGTTGCGCTCCCAGCAACATAGCGTAGTACTCCCTTTGCTGCTCTCCAGTGCTCCATGCTCGGTGCAGACATGTAGCGAGCAAGTACTCCCACAGCATGTGCAACATCGGGACGTGTGCACACTGCCAGATAGAGCATGCTGCCTACCAGCTCACCATATGGATACTGAGCCTTGTCGAGTACCTCCTCATCCTTTGCCTTGATGAGGGCAGTGCCAAGTGCCAACGGTGTGGTCTTGGTCTTCGCTTCAGTGAGCCCAAACTTGGTGACGAGTCTTCTCACCATCTGCTCCTGACTGATCTTGATTGTGCGAGCCGCCCTGTCGCGCTCAATCACCATGCCAAGGAACCACTTGGCCTCTCCAAGATCACGAACTGAGAATGCTTGCTGTAGAGCAAGTTTCGTCTCCTGCAGGTGGTGCACCTGCCTGGCGGTGATGATGATATCATCAACATACACGAGCAGCCAGACCTTGTTGTCTGCATGGATGAAGAGCCCAGGGTCTGCAGAGGATGCGGTGAAGCCAAGTGCCTCCAGCTCCTTGGTGAGCTTGATGTGCCACATACGCGGTGCCTGTCGCAGCCCGTACAGTGCCTTGATCAGCTTGCACGCTGTGCCTCTCTCCCCTTCTTCATATCCAGGTGGTTGCTCGATGAAGATCTCCTCCTCCAGCTCTCCGTAGAGGAAGGCAGTCTTCACATCCAGGTGATGCAGCTCTAGGTCTTCAGCAGCAACCATAGCTAGCAGTGCACGGAAGGTGGTATGCTTACTTGCAGGTGCAAACACTTCGTTGAAGTCCACACCTTCCTGCTGCAAGAAGCCCTTTGCCACCAGTCTTGCCTTGTAGCGCTCAATGTTGCCCTGACCATCACGCTTCACCTTGAAGACCCATTTCACTGGAATGGTCTTCACTCCTTGCGGTAACTGCTCCAGTGACCAAGTGTTGTTGGCATGGAGTGACGCAATCTCCTCGTCCATAGCACGCTGCCATTGCTCCGCATCTGGTGCTAACAATGCCTCCTCGTAGGTGCTTGGCTCCTCATTCTGCACACTGGCGACGTGTGCCTTGTGTAAGAAGTCAGGTGCCTTTCTCTCCCTCACTGGGTATCTCCGAGCTGCGTGCTCCTGCTGTTGGTACGGCTCCTCTTGGCCTGCTACAGCTGAGTCCTGCTCACCCTTGTTGTTGATGATGGCCTTGCCTGTAGCCTCCACTATTTCAGGATGCTCCGGCTGTGCTTCATCTTCAGGAAAGAAGCCTGCTTCTGGTTGTGATAATCCTTCGTGGAAAACCACCTCTCCGCTCACAATGATCTTCTGAGTGTCCTCGAGCAAGATCCTGTAAGCCTTGGAACCCGGTTCATAGCCAACGAAGATGCCCTTCTTGCTGACCGGCTCCAGCTTGTGCCTGAGCTGTTTAGGCACTAGTGCATATGCCGTGCATCCAAACACACGCATACCACTCACATCTGGTGTGGCTCCATAGAAGTGCTCCCACGGAGTCTTCTGCTCTGAGCTCACCGGAGACCTGTTGCGGATGTAGTTGGCAGTGAGTACCGCCTCCTTCCACAAACTGTCTTCCATCTTTGTGTCGTTGAGCATGGCTCGAACACGCTCCAAGAGTGTCCTGTTGAGGCGTTCAGCTGCTCCATTCTGCTGCGGGGTGTAGGGTGCCGTTGTCTCGTGGCGTATGCCCTTGCTGGCGAAGAACTCCTTCAACTCCTTGTTGATGTACTCCCCTCCTCGATCACTCCTCATTGCCTTCATCTTGTTGCCAGACTGGGTCTCCAACAAGGCCACAACTGTGCGCACAGCTCCAGCAACTTCTGACTTGAGCGTCAATGGAAAGATGATGGACAGCTTGCTGTAGTCGTCGAGGAATGTAGCAAAGTACCTGGCCCCTCCCTTCGCCACAATGCGCATAGGGCCACAGACATCCATGTGCACAAGCTCGCAAGGATGCTGACTGCTAGAAGAGGATGATGGGAATGGCATAGCATGCTGCTTTGCAACCAGGCATGGTTCACAAAGTGCACCTGATGCATTCTTGAGTTCTTCTGTGCTGAGATGGATGCCCTTGACCATCTTCTCAGCGACAAGGCGAGTGAGGTTGACGTAGCTGAGATGCCCGAACCTCCGATGCCACAATGTTGGCGACTCCTTGTCCTTCACCACCATGGCTTGAATGTCTCTGTCTTGAGGCTGCTCCACGTGGTAGAGCCCTCCCGGATCAGCGATTCCAACCATGTGCACGACCCCATCAAGGATGACTGAGCAGCCACCCTTCCGAAATAGGATCTCCGCGCCTAAGCGCTCCGCAACCCTCACAGAGAATAGACTCGCAATAGCCTTAGGAACATGCAGGACGTTGCGTAACAACACCTCGCGTAGTGTGTTACCAACCTTGCACTGGAGTCGTACGTCGCCAACTCCCTCAGCCACCAGTACTTCGCCACCGAAGCCCGCCACCTTGATTGTGGACGTCAGCTTCCTGTAGCCCTCCATCACCTCCTTGTTTGGTGTGAGATGACGATCGCAGCCAGAGTCCACCACCCAGAAAGCTGTGCCCGCCCTCGAACTGGATGCAGTGAAGGCGACATGTTTCTCCTTGTGTTGGTGCTCGTTGCCGCTGTTGCTGGTGCTTGCTCTAGGTTGCCCCTGTTGTTTCTTCCTACAGTCCTTCACAATGTGCCCCTTCCAACCACACCAGTGGCATGTGAGGTCTTTGTGACGAGGATTGCCTGGCTTGTTGCCCTTGTACTTCTCTTCATGGTTGCTCTTCTTTGCGTGCTTGCCGGTGTAGAAGGCGACGGCATCCGCTTGCTCGTCCTTCTTCACAACCCTCTGCTCCACGGTGAGCAGCTTCGGTAGCACATCGTCCAACGTCAACTCCGATGATGACGTCTCCAGCAGGGTTGCGACGACCTCGTACTCTGCTGGTAGCCCTGCAACAATGGCCAGCACTACCTCCGTCTCCCCCATGTTGTGGCCGACGTTGATGAGGTCCGCCCACAGCTCTCTCGCGCGCGCAACATACTTTGTGATGGGTTCTGCTGCCTCCTTCCTGAGTGCGCTGAGCTGCTTGCGTAGATGCAACTTTCTGGCATTGTTCTTGGCTCTGAAAACGGCTGATAGCTTTTCCCAAGCTTGTCTACCATCTTCACATGCAGTGAGCATGGGAAAGTGATGCGGTTTGCTGTTCAACACAAGCAAAGAGTGTGCTTCTGCTGAATGCTCTGACCACACAGTGTTCGCTCCTGGTGTTGGTGGTGGTGCCTTCGGATCAACGTACTTCCACACCTTCTTGTGGATGAGCAAGGCCTTCATCTCCACGCACCATGTGTTGTAGTTGTCGGTGTCCAGCTTTGCAATCTGCCCCTTGTCGTAGGTCGCCTCCATTTCTGTCGAGCCTGCCTTTCTTGCAGTTGACACCCAAGGCTCTGCTACCAACAAGCTACCGTAGTGTAGAACTACTATGCACACAAGCTAGTCTCACACTCCTCAAGCGTAGTGTGGGCCCATAACCTATTGAAGGACTAGCATGCACATGTAGTTGAGGCAAGCATAGATGCACAGAGACAGAGCTACCGCCACCAGAGCATACACAAGTCACATCACATTCATCTATTACAAGTTGTCCGCTGGTTCTTATACCAGCCAGTTACACACACGTCTACGTTTGCAAGCACTGCGTAAGCTATACTCAGCCTTTTGACGCGCTCTAAGCTGCGTTGTCTTTCTCACAACCAGAGCTTTCCAACAAGCTCTTACACGCCTAATATGAGTAAGTATACGCGGAGATACGAAGCAGTTAGTAAGGCTCCAGTCTGGAGTCCGGAGTCTGGTCCGACGATGCCATCTTGCTAAGTCCGGACCTAGTGCTCGTCCTTACGACCTTCTACTCCTGTGTGGAGGGTCGATGCTGATCGTATGTAGGAATACTCTCAACAGTACTCCCGCAGAGCCGCCTGCTTTGACAATCGATATCCAAGGGCCACCCACAGGAGGTGGTCATCCCAAGTGTTCTTCTCGTACTCCAGCACGTATTTGCGGAGTGCCTTCTTGATGGTCTGTACTGTACGCTCGGCGAGGCCGTCGGCTTGAGGGTGATCACATGAGGTACGGCGGTGGTCGATGTAACATTTGTCCAAGAGGGTGTCGAATTCCCCTCTGAACTCAGCACCTTGATCAGTGATGACCTCGGCGCAGCTGGCAAATCGGCTGAGAACGTGGGAGAGGAAGGCTTGAGACACCCCCCTGCTGCTCTTGTCGGGTAATGGCACCAGCTCCACCCATTTGAAGAAGTGCTCGATCATGACCAAGATGTAACGGTTGCCACGTGCTGAGGGTGCCAAGTCCCCCAAGATGTCGAGTCCCCATCGGTAAAAGAGACCGGAGATGGGGAGTGGGTGCAAGGTGGCGCAACGCGTGTTGAGGCTGGCGCGCACCATGTCACACTGCTGGCAATGGCTGACAAACCTTTGCACCTGTTTTGTTAATCCATACCACCAATATTGTGCCCTCACTAGGCTGAATGTACGCTTGACACCGAAGTGTCCAAGCTCAGTGTGGAGGGAAGTGATGATGCCCTCGCGCGTGACTGGTGTCGGCACCTCCTTGTCTTCGTCGTGGAAGCGGCGATACAGCTTGTCACCTGCCCATCGATAGTGACGGGTGCGTTGGTTGACCCGGTCCTGCTCTCGAGCGCTGATGCCAGAGGGAAGCTGGCCACTTTGAAGAAAGGAGAGTGATGGCTTGTCCTGCCATATGTTCTGCCTGGTGTCAGTGGGCGCCAGCTCTGTGTCATCGACGTCAATGTCGGCTGCGTGAGCGTCTCCCAAGGGTGTGGTTGCCGCAGGGTCGGTAGACTCAAGGGCAGGAATCTCCTCTACCACTGCTGAGGCCGTGGTGTTGGTCCTGCGCCCTGAGCGCAACGCGGCAGTAGCAAACATGGCTGCCATGGTGGGGGCTGTTGCTGCAGGGATGAGCTCATGCCGAGCTCCAGTTGCGTCGTTGGTGCTGAGGTGAGGGTTGCGACTGAGGCCATCGGCGTTTTGGTTGGTGAGGCCAGCGCGGTGGTCAATCTCGAAGTCGTATTACTGCAACAGCAGGGCCCATCGAGCAAGTTTCCCTGTCAGATGTTGGTTGGTCATCAGCCACTTGAGGGGCTGATGATCGGTGATCAGTTGGAACTGTCGACCAAAGAGGAAAGGTCGGAAGAAGGAGATCGCCCACACTGCAGCGAGGCACTCCCCTTCGTAGCTGCTTTCGTTGGCCTCGGCGCTGCTGTTGCTTCGGCTGGCGTATGACACCACCCGCTCCTTCTTGTTCTCATCGTGCTGCACCAGCACCGCTCCCATCCCCAGCTTGCTTCAATCGGTGTGAAGGATGAAAGGCTTGGCGTAGTCCGGACGTTGAAAGACGGGAGCGCTAGTGAGCCTGCTCTTCAGCTCCTCGAAGGCCTGCTGTTGCGACTCCTTCCACGCGAACTCCACCTCCTTCTTTAGTAGCTCGTGGAGGGGCCTTGCGATTTTCGCGAAGTCCTTCACGAACCGGCGATAGTAGTTGGCAAGTCCCAAGAAAGCGCGCAGACGTGTGAGGTCTGTCGGGGCAGGGATAGCTGCCAGAGCCTCTACTTTTGCCTGCTGCACATACACACCATGGGGCACAATCATGTGCCCTAAGTATGGCACCTTGTGGGTGAAGAAGGTACACTTGTCGGGGTGTACACACGGAATTTCTTCCGCGGACCAGCCCTGGTCCTCACGTACGGACCAGGGCCAAATTGCCCGGGCGGCTTGGGGTCCGGACCAGGGTCCCCCGCCTTGGTCTGCACGCGGGGACCGAGGCAGGTCCAAACAGTACGTAATTGTCCCACGGTCCCCCCGAAAACCGGGCCAGGGCTGGTCCCGGTCAGAAAATGTTGGAAGTCGGACCGGTTATGGTCATGTGTAAGGACCATCAATTGTCCGAGTCTTGATACAAAGTCGTAGCAGCCATGGCTGGTGCGCATCTATAGATACTAGTCGGCGAACCAGGTCTGGTCCGGTTTACAAATGTTGTTATGCATTTGAATTATATGGCCGGTTGCAACCGAACCAGCTTTACCGGCTGCGGCTGAGATTGCTGTAAATTAACTGTGCTCTGGCGGCTAACCGCGGTCAGCCGCAGCTGCGATTGAGCCGCAGCTGACCGCCATTCGGCCGCCGCTGCTGGTGGCCTGGCGGGCGGCCTGGTGCTCCATACCAAGAGCACCAGGCCACGCCACTGGCCTGGTTATGCTGGCCTGGTGGCGGCCAGCATGCTCAGGCCAACGGCGTCACCAGGCCACAAACCATAGCCATGGCTGTCGCTGCCAACTACCACCAGGCCACAGACACGTGCATGTCAGCCAGACCAGCTGTTCATGACGGCCTAGTGCCTCGCAAGCCAACAAGGCNCCCCCCCCCCCCCCCCCCCCCCTTCGGGCCCGAAGCATGCAATGAGCTCACAGCCATGCCGCATGGTAGTGCCATCCATGCAGTGCAAGAAGCATATGAATGCAACAGCCACAACCAACGGCATGCAGTAAGAAGCATGATAGTGGTAGTTCAACAGTCAACAACTTGAGCTGTAATGACGTTTACAACAAGTATGATATGATAGCAAGCCCTTGCAGTGCAAATACTACATACACAACTACCTCAGTGTAGCGGCTAAGCGCAAACAAGTTTAAACCTGCTGCTCCAATACATTGCCCACTGCAGTCCCTCCTCCCATTGAGTGATGCGACATGTTGGCTGATGTGCGCCGCTGCCTGCACATAAGTGCCACGTTTGTGGTGCATCCATGCGTGTGCATGAGTGTGGCTTTGGTGTGTGGGCAACCGTAATCACTACAAATGATGCGCATGCGTGTGTGCGAGTTGCTGTTCTTGGACATGCAGGGCACATCAAACTTTGTGCGTGACGGCAGGTTTACCTGAACATGTGCACGTGCGTGCACACACAAGCAATGCTCAGAGTCTCTCAATGCATACATGCACGCACACTCATGCGCATGCGCACACACGCACCAACGTACGTTAAGGTGGTGAATGGCGCAGCTGGGGCGAGAGAGGTATTGCTTACGAACAAAGCAAAGCCGTGCACTATCAACTCGTATTCCTTCTTTCTTCAATAGCAGATTGCTGCTTGCTAGCTTCGGGGGCAGTCCACACACCTGCGCGTGCGCACATAAGTGCACGCACGTGTGCAATTGTCAGCTGTTGATGACTGCGTGTGCATGCAACAAACTGAATGCACTTGCCGACATATGCATGCATGCAAGCCTGCCTATGCAGCTGGCGCTTCCTCACATCGCCTGTGACTTCTAGACTCTACTGACTGTGTTTGCTTATAGACCGCACTGACCAGTGTGGCCTATGAGCCAGTCTCATACTGGATAGTGCAGCCTCATACTCTGTGTAGCATGCAGCCCAATTTGGTTTGCCTATGAGGCTGGCTCATAGGCCTGTGTGTGCACGTTCNTATAGGCCTGTGTGTGCGCGTTCATGAGTGCGTGATAACGAGCACTTGCATGCTGGCGCATGCCTGTGTGGACAGTGCGGTCTACAAGCCCCAGTGAGTGTGTGTNAGACAGTGCGGTCTACAAGCCCCAGTGAGTGTGTGTACCATTACGCATGAGCAATGCCTCACAACACACACACGCAATCAGCGTACCTTGCAGTGGTGGAGAGCACAAGCGGTTCCGGGGACGTAGTGCTTGCATACGCAGCGACGTCCACTACACTCTTCTCTTGTCAGCAGCGGGCTGCTAGCTTGGGTTGCAGTTTGCATACCTGCACGTGTGCGTGCACGTGCGTGCAGGCATGTGCATGAGTCCACATGCGCATGTGTGCGTGCTTGTGTGTGTGCACGTGTGCGCATCTCTTGATTAAGGAAGAGGGGG
>RHPI01000230.1:0-11700 GCA_009103225.1 Chlorokybus atmophyticus
TCGTAGGGCTTAGGTGTTCTTGCCAAAGTTGGACTGTAGGTAGGATAATTGTTTGAAACAAAAGGAATGTAAATCGTCCATCGTGCGCAAAGTAGTATAATGAAAATAACCAGGAAAGTGAGTCAAGCTTGCTTCCTGCAAGCCGCAGGTCCGTTGACCGTCGGCGATTGAGGACTTCCGTCGTCATTTACACCGTCCACATGTCGATGATAGTGCACAGATACTGCACCGTCCCCTCCGCTTCGCCCAAGAGTTGTGGGCACGTGGCAATGGCGGCACGACGGCGGCGGCGAAGAGCTGCGGTATGCCAGTGCTTCGCCGAGCGTGTGCGGCAGTAGCGCACAGACTGCACACAGTCGGACCAGGCTGACCGGGACGAAGAGCAGGCGGCACTGAAGGCCGTAGCGGCGGCGGCATGCAATCGCCAGAGCCAAGGCGTCGCCAGGCAAGTCAGTGCACACACTGCATTGCATACCACGTCCACATCAACAAACGCAGGCACACGCACATGCTTGTGTGCACACAACCGTACACACTACTATTCTGCATACACACTCGTACTAACCTACGCCCGCGCAACGCACTGCACGGGCGCATGCAAATGCACACGCAGATGGTCTGACACACGCATATGTGCACGCACACAAATGTACACATCAGAACGCGCACACAATGATTGATACACATGCATGCACGCACATTAAAAAGCACACAACAACACACGCACACATTGCACTGCACCTCAGGCCTGAACTGACGCACATATATGCACACATTGCAATGCAATGCATTGCGTGCAATGCATTGCACAAGCGTGTGCACACTCGTACTCACCCACAGCCATCGAAACCCGCGCATTGTACTGCACGCGGGCGCAGAAGCACGCGTTGTGCATTTACTTTGTTTGCATAACCTTCAATATGTTACGACCCTAACAAGTAATGTCTGTGAAAATTCTGGATGGCCTCAAAGTTAAGCATCCTACACATGATACATAGTTGGATACAATGCATATAATGAAGTGTGATAAAACTACTTCGAGTTGGCATGTTTCTTGCAATCGATGGTTAAAGTTGTATTTGTTCAAATGAAATCGACGAAAATGTATGCAAGGGTTGTCCTCTTTATTATGCAAGCAACCGTAACGTAGATTGTTGGGCCATCTGTTCCGGCAGCCGCAACAGAGAAGCCTTTGATTTAGGTTTTTTGACTAATTATATA
Source organism: Chlorokybus atmophyticus (assembly GCA_009103225.1). NCBI lineage: Eukaryota > Viridiplantae > Streptophyta > Chlorokybophyceae > Chlorokybales > Chlorokybaceae > Chlorokybus > Chlorokybus atmophyticus. The sequence goes on from RHPI01000230.1 coordinate 1,222, forward strand.
TATATTTATTATCATTACGTTACATTATATAATTATAACAACACAAGGCTTTCGTGTATTCAGTACACGTGAGCTACTTGAAAAGAGAGGGGAGTTTATATCCCTCAATTTTCAGTAATGACCGGTGCAAATCGGCTTACTTATTAATCATTTACATATAATAGCGGTCGCCCATTAACATCGAGCCTGTCGACAACCAGCTGACTGCCAAATCTGGTTGCGGTCGACCGTTACAATTCCATTCGATCAACTGAATCGAATGGTGCTCAATAGGTTAGCCACGCAATGCAGCCACTCATCTAACGGCGGCGCGACTTGCAACGTGGGCGCGCCGCGTTGCAGCACCCCGTGCTCTGGCAAGCTTCTTAAAGGCTGCATAGTAAAGGTGGGTACTGTACAGTAATAAACATGTACACGTGTATGCCAGCGCGCAAGGCCATACACATGAGGCTTCAATCAGCAATGTACCTGAGGTTTGCCTCTCATCAGCCTAAAAAAGCGCCCTTAAAAGGATCCATAAGCGCAAGGTGATTGTCCATCTGTTAGACAATGACCTTGTTGTAACCATAACAACATGTGGTTGGTTGATTGTTATGTTAAAAGTAGTATACGCATTTGCCAAATTTGCGCATCATGCGAATTGATAAATAATAAGCACCTAATGTGTATTGTGGTGTATATTAACCTAATATAATTGATAACCATTATCAATTTTTTATTTACACATTACTATGCACTTCGCTGTTTAGTGCTTTTGACATTGCTGCCCTGCTGCATACAATGCTGCAGCTCATTGTGATACATGTCGTATAACATGTAACTCGACGTTCGCTGCAATTATTAATGAATCTATCATGTCATCATTATTGTGACAACTTCACTGTGTAGAATGTGTAGTGTCCGAAGCGTTCAACCCTTATGCTGCATGCTATTCGATTTCTTTAAGTGCAACGCAAGCCATCTTCGGCCGGACATGGCTTGATTCGAACACTCAAAAAGACTGAAAACATGTAATTTTTCCCTCATAATTGACAACGGTAGTTTTTGCTCTTTCAGGCTTTGCTCTCCGTGAGATCTTTCCACATGCCTTTTCCTTTAATTATGGGATGAGAGAGGTGTCATTCGCTTTTCTAACTGATCTCACTGGCGCGTTTCTTCGACACTAGCGCTTGCTTCGTGGAATAATGTATTATAAAAACTTAAGAGAAGTTTTAAGGTTTATAACAGCTTAAAACTTCTCTTAAGCTCTCATAAAGCTTTGCAATTGAGCTCTGTTGCTTTATATGCTTGCTTTGGCATGTTATAGCGAGCCTGCAACCTTATGAAGTTTTCTTCCTACATTCGTATAAATATTATCTATATATTGGTTGAGTGATAGTTATTGATCTTGTATGTATCTTATATAACCTTAATTAAACAACTCTGCAGAAGTTGGCTACTTCAAATTAAATTAGAATGATAATTTACTTCAATGAGTTGATGCTTTTATTATATTTGATGATAATTAGGTACTGCTAAACTTCATTCGCTTTGAGATCAATTACCAATTATAATTGTTAAAGTGATACATATTTATAAAATGCTTAACACTATTGCTGAATGCAGCAACAATGCTTGCGTTAAAATGTTAACACGCAAATGCAAACAATCTCAAAGTTTTTTGTAACACTGGTATGAAACAACGTGTTGAGATGTTTGATATTGAGTATCGTTGTATTCTCACAAACCCGGCAAGTTGATTACAATCCAACGAATATGTTTCTAAGTCTGTTGCTAACAAACGGAGTCTGTTGCTAACAAACGGATGTACATATGTTCATGCAAATTGGTGATTACTGTTAAGTACATATTACGCGCATAGCTGTATTATTGATGCGTGTACTTGGAACTTGCAACAACTTACAGCATGAGGGGCTGGTGTAGCGGTTTAAGGTTTATGGTTTTTTATATATGAGAGGCAGCGGACTGTAATGGCCAACCAGATGTGGTGTACACAAGGAACCCTCGCGGGCCTTAACAGTCGAGCCATGCACTTTACCTAACACCAAGGGCTTCGCTAGCATCATTTGATCTTGCCTGGTTCCTACCCCCTCCTCCCTCTGATTCAACTAGCGCACATAGAATTGAAGTAGTGGGGCGCCCACCGAGTGTGATATTGCTCACTGTTTGCTTGTATCCTTGTGATTGTGCAAGCCTACCTAGTCCGACTGACTGGCCCATTTCTAATTTTTACAACTAGATGCTATATTGTAACACGCTTCTCGCTTCAATACAAGTCACGGGTTTACGACTCGTATTGTCGCCACATCATGCTCTCTTCAAAATCTCTTGCAACATCATGCGGGAGTCATGTTGCTTTTTGTGATAACGCTGGGTTGCTGTATCGTATTGAATCTGCATATGTGCACCATTGTTGATGAAACGCATTGCATGCACGACAAGGCATAAACAGCACTTGCAATATTCGGTGTTGTGTAAGCTTTGCCATGAAGCATGCACACCAATACAAGCACTTGTGCTTTCTCTATGATTGCAATCATCACCAACTTACGATGCATGGAAATGTTGGCCTCATCAAAGTAATTCACATCCAGCCTCTTTGCCAAAGCCTGTCCCAAACTGCGCATCTCCTGCATACAACAAATTATAAACACCTATGATACCATCACTTCAACTGCTGCAATAAGACCCCCCCTCCCTTGCTTGGTTGTGCGCCACTTCACATGCGACAGGCATGCTATGCACACGCGTGCATGCATGAGAACCATACCTCCAGGCTATCTGAATAACCCCAAGTCAGATACACTGTCTCCAGCTCGTTCCCCCCAAACGTCAACTGGTACTTTGGCTTCTTGCCCGGCGCTGCACCTAAATCACACGACAATATACTGAGCAAATGCTCTGTGCAGCACAACAAAAACAATAACCACAATTACATCAAGAAGTACAACAACCAGCACAACAATGACGACAACAACCTCACCAGCGACTGCCCTGAGTTGGACGTAAACGTTCCACCACTCTCCGGAAGCAGCCTCCTGGCCGCCAACCAGGAGTGTGTATCTGCCTTGGGGGTGGTGTTCTGACCCTCTCTTGGGCGACGCCAACAAGGAGGAGGAGGCGGCGGCGGCGAAGGAGGAGGACGAGGCGGAGGTGAGGAAGGATGAGGGCCCCTCCAGCAGGACGGTCCTGGCAAGGCGGTAGCCCCACGCCAGGGGTAGGCAGGCGACGATGACCAGGAGGCAGGCGGCGAAGAGGAAGGCGTCGGCCTGGCCGGCGGCGGCGAAGGCGGTGGCGGCGACGGCGGCGGCGGCGACGATGGCGACGCAGGTGTAGAACGCCGCCGGGCGGTAGGTCAGCGTGAAGGCGCCCTTGCGGCGTCCAGGCAGGCGGACGAAGGGAGCCACGTGGTTGCCCTGCAAACGATGAGCGTACGCCTCGTGCGTCGATACTAGCGGCCACACCGCTGGCACAGCCAAACGCATCACCGCCGCCGCCGCCGGTGCCGGCGACAACACCGCGAGAGGCGAGCGATGCCGCGAAGTCACGTGACCACACTGGAGCGTATCGTGAATTGCGTATTGGCGTTACGTTAGCTGAATAATCGCAGTATCTCTGATGCGCGAAGTCACACTGGTGGTTATAGCAATGGTTGTGCTGCAATGCTATCACAGCTTCTGAGAATCTGACTTATACCTACTGCGCACAGAACCTTGTTGTGTAGTTTGTGCTGTACATGCACACATAACAGACACATACACATGCACTGGAAAACAAGCCGCTGCGCGTGACAAGGAGGTCAAAGTCGATAACTCGCGTGCAACCTACTCGTACCAATGCAGCATGCCTTTCATCAGTTGCTAATCATAAACCAGCAGTATTACAATAGTTTGGAGAAAGCTACAATAAATGCACACCAAGCCGAGGGCAAGGCAGTCGCACCGCAGCACTGGCGTGTGCAGACCCCGTGCATTTGTCAATATAGCCTTGCATGTAGTGATTAATCTTCCACACAGTGTTTACTGCAGTGCATGTGAAGTGGCTGCTCGCACTCGCACTTACCTAAAGAGCAGTGCATGTAACCTACGCAGCATGGTGTGCATTGTCTCCATTGTGCTGCCTACAACCTTCGCACGAAACCCGTCCCGCTGCACTTCTTGCACAACACCAGCCCTGCCCCAACATGAACATGATCAACACACGCACGCAAACGACACACCAACCAGCTATCACCCACGGTTATTGTTGTTGTCGTATGCTTACCAGCACCCTTGCACACTCTGCACTCCCTCACTTTGCCCTCCTCGTTGGTAGCCATCTTTCCCGTATTGTTGCAAAACACGCACTTCACCCCACCTGAAACACAAAATAAATTGATAGAGTGTGCGTGTGTAAGTTAGGCGCTGACTGCGTGACTATATGTGTAGGTGTGTCAGTGAACGCTTATACTCAAACAGGTTGACTACAGAACTTAACACGTCGTGATGCTAAACTGCATGCCCAAATTTCCAAATCAAAGCTGCGCCGCAAAGCCGCTTTATTCAGTCGCTCTGTTCATGTAAATGAGTCAACAAGTGTTGAACGACCATGTTCACCAACTGGATACCAGATTGAGAGCTGCATGTATGGAGTAATGTATAACATGCAGCTACGTTGTTGCATGTTATACATTACTCCATGCATGCGGAACATGTTGATACTCTCTCTTACTGCCTGCCTCTCGTTCTTACCATTCCCTCCGCAATCAGGACATGGGAGCGGATCACCCTGCATTGCAATCAGTCAGCGCTGATCAGCACGAACCAGCTTGCTTGAAACTGCTTTTGAATCAACGAAGCAATGCAAGATGAAGCGAATTGCATACCTTTAGTCCAAAATACAGTGCAGCCCCCGCCGCAACCGCTGCGCTCCCCGCCGTCAGCACAGTCTGCAAGCCAGGGTCAATCGCTGCCCTATCACACAAAAAGATCACACCCATATCAGTTGACCAGACTACCTTGCTCAAACACACAGCATGCAGCACCACACCAGACCAGGCCACGCAGTTTGGGCACTACAGTGCGCAAGTCTCTTACTGCGTGTGCAGCCGTCGCCTCCTTGGCGTACGCCACAAACCAAGATCAGGCCGTGGCCTGCTGTGGTGAGCGGAAGTAGAAGCCGCCGCCACTGCCGCCGTCGCCGCGGCGGCGGCGCTTGTCGCCATTGCCTGCCACGTGGCGCACCGAGAATGCGGAGAGCCCGAAACCTAACATTTGAGCCTTACGCAAGCTCCACGTCATTGACTGAGCAGCATGTGATACAAGTCTGAACGCACTGATCTGGCTGATCAGTCTAGTTCAGGTTGCGTTCGCATGCGTTCGGTAAGCACACATCCATGGCGACGGCGGCGGCATCGGCGGCGTCATTGAACGTGGCGCTGTTGTATAGGCACATACTCAAGGCGGCGCAGCGTTACCCTTCTGTGAAACGAGCGGACATCATCCGGGAGATCAAGACAGGTATGCCCTGTGCTTCTATGCATGTGTGGCACAGCCTATTAGGTAGGTGCATGGTTGTTGTGCTGTGTTACACAAGCCTAATGTCTCTATGAATTATATCGATGCATGATGACCGGTGCACAAGCACTATGTTACGGAAATGATTGTGTACATGTCTACCTTTGACTGAAAGCATGCAGAGTCATGTGCATGTGCCATTGAAGCGTGTACTCCGTTTCACCAAACATTCTTGCAGATCAGAACTCACACAACTTACGCAACCATGCATGCATCATGCTTTGTGCAAGTCGCATTATGCGGTGCCAGATCTTACTTGCTTTCTCTGCGTGTGCACTATCGCGTGTATCTGTATCGTGCAAGCAGAGTTCCATCAAAACAAGAGTCTCAGAGACTCCCAGCAGATTGTGCAATGCCGGCAGGCTGCGCTACACAGCCTACAGAGCCTCCAAGCATACGCAGGTGGGTGTATGAGTTGTCAATCAGAGTTGTCCTAGACATGTATCTCTTTGCCATGCACACTGCCAGCCACTTGGTTCATGCCAAGTCGAGCGCCAGTTTAAAATGTCATGTTTGTGGCAACCCCAACACCGTTAAGCGATCCGCACACAACTTGCAAGTTGTGCTCGTCAGCTATGGCATGCACATGACACTTTCGTCCATGTTGTTGCAGGGCTCGACAACAGTTCACCTGACTGGGAAGTGTACTTGAAGGGAAGCGGAGCCGTGCACCCTTCAGCGCAGCATTGAGGGCAACAGTACTGTAGTCGAGCACTTTGCTAGTTGTAACTCAGGGTTAGAACCATTGTGTGACTGTTACAGTGTAGCCGACTCTGGTACACTTGTACATTACCGGCCATGTTGCATAGTTATGCACTTGAATCAAATGAGTTGTGGCCACTGCAGTACATATGCGGGGGCCTTGAATACATGGAGGCAAACTGATCCGGTTAATCTGTAGTGTTTGTGTTATGTTCTGCACACGGAACAGTAACCAATGTCTTTATTGTCCGTCTGTTATGGCCTCAGGAGCTTCATGTTGCAGCTTGTCCACCGGCTCTTCCGCATCCTCCTGCTTGGTCAGCTCCATGAACTCCGCAGTGAGCTGTAAGAAACGTTACCACATTTGTGTTCATACCAGAGCACAAGTGTGCATGCATGGTAGCACGTGCGAGGTAGCGCACATGTGCACGGTAATCCCTGCAATTGCACAACATAGCACATCAACATACCTGTTTAATGACTTCATCAGAGGCGTCTGCGCCCGCAGCCTCAGCCCTCGCTTGGTCCTTCTTGGCCTTGGCCTTCATCTCTTTGGCCCTGGCCTCAAGGTTGCGCTCCCTCTTTGTCTCCCTTTCAAACATCTGCACATGCCCAACGTTTGATGATGTATGCTACTCCTGCAGCAAGACACGACAATCACGTGTAACGCATGCGCACCTGACTGATGCTTTGCTTTTCCCCTGCCTGCAACACAGCGAGACCGTCGCACAGATTCAACAACGTTGTGGACCCATCACGCGCACCCGCCGCCATGAACTTGCCAGTGTGATCCACTTTGAATGCAGACAACCCACTCTCGTTGACCTGCATTGGCGCAAAGTAAGCATGCACGCAGGCAGGCACACACACGCACGCACACATAGGCACGCACAAGTGCACGCGCACTCGAATATACATGCCTTTGTACAAGCATTGGTACATAATATTCTTGATGCTAGCTCAAAGCAGCCATATGCATTGCAAACAGCAGAGCTGAGAGCGTTGTCTTACTTGCAAGGTGAGGGCAGGGTCGTTCTGCTTGTAGAAGTAGTCCCACACATCCAATGTGCCATCTGCTTTTGTCGTGAAGAACACGCCTGGGCGTGTGGGTGACCAGGCGCCCGCCGTGACATAAGATGAGCTGCAAGAGCACCAGCCACCCCATCAGCAAATCCAACATGCAAGTGGGCACACAACCAAGTGTGGCTATGGGTTTTATACCTGTATCGTGTCGTCATCACCGCGGCTCTCAGGTCCTCCATCCACACTCGCGCCGTCCAGTCACCCGCAGACAGGAAGTACTTGGGGAATGTTGGGTGGCGTTGGAGGGAGAGGACGGGTGCGTGGTGGCCAGTATAGGATGCACCGATGCGGTCCTGAAAAGTCCAACCAGTTAGATGCATACAGAATATGTTGTGTGCAAGGGCATAAGTTCTCTGTGCAATAGAGTACTGCTTGCCTGCGGGTTCTTGGCTTTCCTGTTGCAGGAAAGGATGATACCCTGTTCTGTTCCAACCATGAACTTGGAAGGACCCGCCACGGCCTCGTACTCCATACTCACCTGTTGGAAGGCAGGTGCAATCAGACAACCACAATATGACACAATGGAGCGAGCATACCCACATACACCCACATACCCGCAAACTTCCGCACTTACCGCCCCAAGCACTATGTTACTGCCCTTTTCTTGCAAGAGCAGCGACTCCACAGGCTCACCCAGTCTCCTTGTATCCCACCTAAAACAGCGAGGTCATCGCACATCTGACGTTGTGTCTTGGGCTCATAATACTCACTGTCAAAACGGCCATGTACGCACCAGTGAATGTTGCCGTCTGTTGAACAGCTGGCGCACTCGGTGGCCGTCTTGCTCTGCAGCCACGTGACGTCATACACGGGGTCGCGGTGCGATCGTTCAATGGGAGAGGCGTCCATTGCGGCCGAACCCTTGCGCGCATCCCACCAGGCAACCTGTGTATGTTGTGACAACGGTGCGCTTGGTGTTGTGTGTTTCAGAGGTGCAAGGGAGACTGCAGTCTGTACCTGGCCATTGTACTGTCCTCCGGCGATGATGTTGGGGTCGCGGGGGTTGTACACGGCGCAGCAGAGCTGAGATGAGGGTGAGAGCTCCAGCTCGGGGAATGTTGGGTTTGAGACGTCCCATATGTACGATGGCATCGACGTTCCTTCTGGTACACCCTGTTGTGCGCATCACATAGACATACACGACCACACCCCCACCGCAACTATGTCAGTGCTATAGTTTGCACCACTGGTCAATTCAACAAAGTACGTTCTGCTGGTACCTGGAATGCCATGATACTGTATGCTACTGCAATCTTTCGCCCAGCATCTGGATACCTGTTCACACGTGGTAGTTTATTCTGTTGTCGTTAAAGCATCATATCTGTCGGTGTCTGTTGAAGCCATTATGTTAAACAAGCTATCCTTACCATGAGATGTAGTTGGCCTGTCTTGTCCCTGCTGGTCCCGAAGTGCATGGGTCTCGGAACACGGTGAGCGTCTTCGCGGTAGGCGCCTCGCTCGAATGGTCCGCTGCAGCGCCCTTAAAGTACTCCTCGTAGATGTCAATCGCGTTGTTCTGGCGCACAAGCTCTTCCACCTGTCACCGCCATTCAGAAAGTTCGACAACCATGTCATTGCATGCCGCCAAGACATTACAACGCTTCCACTTAAACAACTGTACTCAAACCAATACCCACACCCACACGCGCACCCACACCCACACACGCGTGTGGGCGCACGCGTACACACGCAGCAAACGTGGCACTGCAGTTGGATCCAAGCTGGTGCACTGGCTAAGACTGTAAGCGTGCAATAAATGTTGCATGTATCTGACGTAGGCACCCTCCTTCATACGCAAAGGCGTGCCGTGCGGGGGTGTGTGGTGGGGGGTGGTTGGGGTGGTTAACATGTTGCTAGAGCCTGCATGTACCATCCATCTCGCAGAGCTATACTTACCTGGCATAATACATGGTTACCAACTCTGCACAACAACTCTCCCTACCTGAACCCCCAACTTGACGATGGTCTTGATGTACTCTTCATCCTTCTCGACCTTCCGCCGCCACCTAATCACGTGCTCTGCCTCCGACGCGTCCACGTCCTTGGGCCAGCCGCCTTCTGTGTGAAGCAGGCCTTGGGACACGTAAGCCTGGCGCTCCGTGTTCACCTAACAACACATAATACAGATCAACACCGCTAACCAACACTAACAAGAAGGCGTTGTAACATTGGGCAGGCAAATACAGGATGTGATGCTAGTCCCACAATGCCGACAAAGCTCAACACAACAACAGCAACAGCAGCAGCAACATACTGGCGGCACTGGTGTGTTACAGCTACATGACTGTGCAGCTGCGGAGAGCAGAGTATTGCATTGTTTATGAGGTACCCACACAGACTGACCTCATGCTCGGACATCTCAGGTCCAATTTGCACAACTGTGGTGCAAGGTGACCGCGTCACGTAGTCAGCCAGCATGGACTCGTCTGGCCGGATGTCTGCAATGACCTGGGGCAGGGACAGTGTGCAATGTTGGACAGAAGTACCATCAAGATCACGGGCACATGATGTTGTGTATGCTGTTCATGGGTTAGCTTGTGACACGAGTATGTATTGAGTTGTTCTGTAGCCTTTCTCATGCCACCAACGTATACAAGCACAGCCATGCACTCACAACAAAGGTTGCAGTAAACAGTCCAGGCTTGCACAGCAAGGCAGTTCGCAAATAGACAATTGGCCAACCCACGAGGACACCAAACCACCATGGACCTTACTCGTGATTAGTATGGCGCTGAATCAAGTGTCTTAAGGTGAAAGCTGCTAGCGTTGGCAGCTGTTTTGAGCCACTGAAGCGCACATGCTCGTGTATGAAGACTATATGATGTAACAGACCAGTCATTTCAACCGGCTAGCTGCACTGCACGCCAGCCTTCTTGACAGCTCTGGTTTTCATGGTTCCCCGCCCAGTCTCCTCATGCATGTTTGTGCGTGTGCGTGTGGCAAAGGCTGCATGCATGCGTGATTGCGCAAGCATGTACGCCCGTGTGTGGTGTCACTGCGTACATGCGTGCGTATGAGCGCGTTTGCGCGTGTGTATATGCAAACATGCGCATGTCTATGTCGGAGGGCAGTAAGGGAACAAAGATTGGTATGGTATGGTGTGGTGATGGGAGTGAAAGGGAGGGACCCCCCCCCCCCC
>RHPI01002368.1:0-56187 GCA_009103225.1 Chlorokybus atmophyticus
ACGCATGCTATTATACACCACGAGACCATGTCATGCTGCCTCATGCACCATCTCTCATCACATGAAGTTGACACACGCATGAAAGCTGCGTGTCACCACCCCCTGCAGCTGAGCGCCAACGCTCTCGTGCGCCTTCAGCTGACTTACACGCTACTCAAGTCCTCGTACACGCTGGACAATACCATGTCCCATTAGGGATCTCCTCAACTGGTGGACGAAGGCACTCCATGTGCCAACCGGCAACACACCTGTCGCACAGCAGCATGGTGTCCCAGCCTTCCGCTCGGCCACACCGCTCACAACGATGGCCCACATCTGGTATTGCCAGAGCCGGATCCACACTGTCATCCACGTTTGGCAGATGGCAAGGAGCGCGGCTCTTCATGTGCTCCTTGGTGGTCCTGGCATCAGCTCCCTCTAACAACAACACACCGTTGTTGAGAAGCTTCTTCACACGAAGGATGGTGCGGCTCGCACTCGTATCCAGCGTGTCCTTGGTCTTTCTCTGCAGGTACACAAAGTCTCCGGGCTGAAACTTCTGCAGTCTTGGCTTGTTGAAGCCACTCCTCACCCTGGCATAGCGCAGCATGTCGCGGTGTTGTGCCACTTGCAAGTTGCCGAGTGCAATCGGCATCACACACCGGAACAGCTCCGCACGCTTTGCCATCTCCCTCTCCCACACATTGGGATCCTCCAAGTCAAGCTCTTGCTCAACCTGTCTCCGAATTGATGTTGGCAATATGGGCTCTCTCCCATACAACAAAAAATAGGGGCTGTATGAGCTCAACGCAGCCTGCCGCGTCATGCGATAGCCCATTGCTAACCATGGCAACGCCAAGTCCCAGTCTCTCTTGTTGTGGTTGAGACAGTACTTGCGAAGCCCTTTCTTCACCACCTGTACCATTCGCTCAGCAAGCCCATTGGCTTGAGGATGGTCACGAGAAGTTCTTCGATGGTCGATAAAGGCTTGCGCCAACAAGTCATCGAACTGGCCACGAAACTCGGTGCCTTGGTCAGTGAGAACCTCAGCACAAGCACCGAATCTGCTAAGGACTTGATCAAGGAAAGCTTCACAAGCTTGCTCTCCTTCGATGGCAGCGCCACGACCTCGACCCACTTGGAGAAGTGCTCTATCATCACGAGCACGTAGCGGTTGCCTCTCTTGCTGACTGGTAGATCTCCGGCCAGGTTTAGGCTCCACCGATAGAAAAGTCCTTGAATAGGTAGAGGGTGCAGCTGTGGGTGCTTGGCATTGAAGCTTGCCTTCACTCTGTCGCACTCCACACAGCTTGCAACAACTTCCGCCACGGTAGACTTCATGCCAGCCCACCAATATGCTGATTGCACGAGCCCAAGTGTCCTCTTGACACCAAAGTGGCCCATCCTCTCATGAAGCAGCTCCACAAGCGGCTTCCTCTCATGTGGTTGAGGCACAATCCTCACACCTCCATCCGGCATCAAGCGCACAAGGTGGTTTCCCTCCCATCGATAGCGTTGCGCGCGTTGCCACACGCGATCTCGCGTCGCCGTGCTGCAACCAGCTTGGAACAGCCCGGTTTTGAGGTGAGCAAGCACTTGCTCATCCCTCCAAATGTCCTTTGAAGCCTCGGCTTCCTCCCCTTCAATGTCATTGACCGTTGGGGCTGGTGCAGCCTCCAAAGGCGGCATTACACCATTGTTGTCGCTCTCTCCAGCTGCGTTTGCGCGCATGGATGCGCATGCTTCCACCGAACCCGCCAACACCAGCAAAGAAGCCACACGGTAGGCCAAAAACCCAGCCACGGGCATGCCATAGTCATGCCTCGCCTCACTCTCATCCAACGATGAAGGGTTTGGGTTCCTACTCAGCCCATCCGCGTCCATGTTGTCAACACCAGCTCGGTGCTCAATCTCAAACTCATACTCTTGCAGTATGAGCGCCCACCTGGCATGCTTCCCCGTGAGCTTGTCATTGGTCATCAACCACTTCAAGGGCTGGTGGTCGGTGATGAGTGTGAAGGGACGGCCATAGAGGAACGGTCTGAAGTGAACTATGGCCCAAACTACTGCCAAACACTCCCCCTCATAGGAGCTGTAGTTTGCCTCAGCGTTATTGTTGCTTCGGCTGCCATACGCGACCACATACTCCTTCCCATCATCATCCTTTTGACACAACACGGCCCCAATGCCCAAACGGCTCCAATCCGTGTGTAGAATGAAGGGACGGTTGTAGTCCGCCCGTCTCAACACCGGCGCGGTGCATAGCTTCTCCTTGAGAAGCTCAAAGGCACGTTGGCACTCCTCCGACCAGCACCAGGCCTTGTCCTTCTTCAACAACTCATTTAAGGGCTTTGCAATCTTGCTATACCCCTCCACGAACCTCCGATAGTAGTTCGCCAAGCCGAGAAACGCTCGAAGCCGGCTAATGTCCGTCGGTGCGGGCACTTGCACCAAGGCATCCACCTTTGCTTGCTGCACACGGACGCCATCCGGCACTATCTCATGGCCGAGATACGGGATGCGATCAGCTCCAAACAAGCACTTCTCCGGGTGACACCTCATGCCGCTCTCGCGCACGCGCTCGAACACGCGCTCCAAGTGCACGAGATGCTCCTCCATCGTGTGGCTAAACACCAAGATGTCATCTATGTAGCACCTTGCGAAGGGTAGACCACGAAGCACACGGTCCATCACACGCTGAAACTTCACAGGCGCATTCTTCAAGCCGAACGGCATGACCTTCCATTGGTAGAGCTGGTCCACTCCCCAAAACGCTGTCTTGCCACGATCCTCGGGCTTGATGGCGATCTGGTTGAAGCCCTGCCTCAAGTCCACGATGGAGAACACCTTTGCATCACCGATGTCATCAAAGATAGCCTCAGGGATAGGCATGGGGTACCGATCAGCCTTGGTCTTTTCATTGAGAGGCCGATAGTCACCACACATCCTTCTCGAGGTCCAGTTTCCTTGTGCATCATTCTTCAACGGCAACACCGTCGCCGCCCCGAAGTCCGAGGTTGACTCCTCAATGAGTCCGGCCTCCAACAAGTCAGCACACTTTTCTGCCACAAACTCCTTCTCCACCTTGCTCAGCCGATACTGCCGACGAAAGATGGGCTCTGGAGAGGTAAGCTCAATGTCCATTGTGTAGAAGTTGCAAACTCCCAACTCCTTGGTAGAGTAGGCGAAGCAGTCACGCTTGCGCGCCAGCAACGCCTCGAGCCACTCACGCTCATGTGGTGTCACATGCTCGCCTATACACCACTCCATGGTCTGGTCGGTGGCCTTCTCCTGCTTCAAGGCACCATCTACAGCCGCTTTCTTGCCACTTGCAGCTGTCACAGGTGAACAAGACACCCCCTTACTCCTCATCATGTACAACCTGCTCCCACCCCCTCGACAGAGGCGCAGGCTCCCGACGCGCTTGCTGTCGCATCGGCATGATGCTTGCCACCAATTCTTGTGCCGCCAAGCAGACAACCATCAGCCACACCATGCTGTTCTGGTCCATGGCTTGTCCTAGCAGCACACGGCGCTGTTGTTCACTTAGTCCCGGCGCCGCTGTCGCACCGGACAAGAACCCCATCGCACGCTCGCGCTCACCAGCTGTTGGCTCTTCCAACCTGCTGTTCTGTGAGTCCCACACCAGCCCTGGCCCTCCCTTGCGGAATGCATAAGAGCCTGGGTATGTCACCAATGTCGGCAGCGCCGCCATGTCGTGCCCGACCTGGTTCACCACCTCTTAAGGCGGCCGATCAGCCTTGCTGACCTGTTGTGCTGTGCGCCCATGCTCCAGCACCTGGTTGACTGTCAAACCTTGCGGTCTAGAGTACTCTTGCTGCACCGTGCGAAGCAACTCAACCGGCGCGAGGTTTGTCCACTTCACACGCAGCCGATGCGCGCGCGAACCATGCCGTGCCGCATCCATGACCAGCTCATGGCCTAGCACATGTCTCACCAGCTGATAGTCCTCTCGCACGCGCTTGCGCTTGTCATCTTCAGCTGGTACATTCTCGACGATGTACGCCATGGGCTGCTCTTGTCCTTGGTGAATCATGTTGATGATGCGCACTAACTCCCAAAACAATGACGAGCGCGCATCCATCAATCCTTTGCCATGACCAGCCCGTGAATGCCCTTGGCAATCCCACCCGGCTACAAGCAAATCCACATGGCCGATAGCTGCAAGTTGATGTGGCCCTATCAAGCAAATGTCTTGCGGCCATGTGCTTTGAAAACCCTTCACCGCATCCTCATGTAGCAGATCTGGATACTTCTTCAACAACATCCTCACATGATATTGTGCACCTTGTTGCGCCGTTGGCGAAGGGTCCACATAGATATAGCGCCGCACCTTGATGCCGGCGTTCAACGCGGCCGCAAGCCCACTTGCAATGCCATCAAATAGCTCTACCATCACAACACCCTCCTCGGGGACCTTCCACTCGACGGTGCTGTAGTTGATAGGCGGATGAACAGCTCTCACACCCTCGGGCATTAATGGCGGCTCCAATGCCATCACATCCTTCATCCATGCTTGGCTAACCTTGTCTTGAGCCTCTTGTTGCCGCTGAGCACGATGTTGTGAAGCCAACTCCAGCTCTTGTGACTGAGTTTGCGCCATATAGACCAGCTCCGGAGGTCTCCCCTCCTCCATGTGTGCGAGGACACTCTCCCCCTCCTCCACATGGTCATAGTACATGTCGGTGCTGTCACCAAGCCATCCCTTGACTGAACGGCGACTCAAGCACGCCCACACAGCAGATGCAGAGGTTGGAGACCTCTCAAGACCCCCTTGTGTGATGCTCAACGGAAAATAGGCCTTCTCCCCTCCACCCACACGCCAACGCGGCCGAAAGAACCCTTGTTCGATCCAATTGTCAACGCCGCCGCCGACGGGGAACAAGAAGTCTTGTCCGAGCAGCACATCGTACCCCTTTGCATCCGTGATGAGGCATCGAACCTTGAAGGACGTGGTAGCACCTCCCACCGCAGTCAAGCATATGTCCACCGGCTGCACCGTTATGCCGCACACGGCCTCTACGGTCCCCGCCGAGGTATTGATCATGACCGGGCATGGCTCCCACTCCTTGGGGCTGAGTCCCATCCCCTTGACAGCTCTAGCACCCAAAATGACAGGTTGTGCACCTGTATCCACCAAGACAACATCTGGCACGAAGCCGTCTAGGCTGATGTGCCCCCCACGGTTGTCCACCATCGCCACATTCGGCGATATCTTCTCTCTCAAGGCCGGCCGAGTGGCGGGAAGCATTGCCAACATCCCTCCTACACTCCCCACACCTTCCTCCAGCTTGTCTTCAAGCTGAGTGAGAGAACTCGACGCCGACGCGGACCCCTCGGGCGCCGCCAGCTCCGCGCGCGCAACCATACGGCCTGCTTGCGCCACCATATCTTCATGAGACTTGCTCATATGGTCATGAGACTTTGTCGAGGCAGTCCTAGTGGTGTCTAGAGCACTTTGCAACAGCTCCATCACGTGTTCCTTGCTGACTCCAAGGTCCTTCAAGCAAACAAGCGGCTGCCCGACCAGCTCCGCCGCAACGCTCTCCAACGGCGCCGTCAACTCCAAGTTTTCTTCATTGGCTTGAGTTGCGGGCTGTTGGGAAAGCATCTTGGCACCCTCGAGAAGCTTTACACACATCTGTAGCAGCTCCCCCACTCTCTTGTGCTCACCACCGCCACCGACGCCGACATCATGTCGCGCCGTTGCCGTAGCAGTCGGCTGCACTTTCGCACCCTCCGAGCGCGAACTCTCTTGCTCCAACGGGGTTGTTGGCAGCAACTTAAATGACATAGGCATGCGTGCAGCTGGTGCCCGCATCCTATCATGATCCACACCCTCCTCGCGGACGGGCGCGGCCTCCTCCTCAACCATCCTAGTCGGGGGAGCTGGTGCAGCGTTTCGGCGTGCCGACGCTCTCGTCGTCGCAACCGCTGCCACCTTAGTGCCTCCGGAGAGCGCACTATACGCGAGGTAACCTCCGGAGCTGCTTGGCTTATCCTCCGCTCCTCTCTCGGGCCATTTCCCTCGCTCGAGCATGCTCTTCAACGATGCATACTCCGATTGCATTGCCGCCAATGCCTTTGTCACCTCCGACATTGATGGCTCCGCTCTCACACTCGAGTGAGCTCCGACTGCCGCTCCTTGTTGTGGACGCAGCTCTGGATGCTTACTCCAACACTTGGCATCAACATGCCCACCCTTCTTGCAATGAGAGCACACCACCTTCTTGCCTTTCCCACAATCCCTTGCAATATGGCCTTGCTCTCCACACGACCAGCATTTGGCACCCGACACACCTTCCACAACCGCGTTGTTGGCATGCTTGAACTCCTTTGGCTTCCCACCAGCTGCCTTGCTTGCCGCCGATGTTGCCGCGGGCTTGGAAGAGCTCTTCTCCTCCGAAATCTCAAGCAACTTCAACCCCCGACGCTGTCGGTCAATGTTCTTGAGGTACTCATGCTGAATTTCTGCCGTCTCGGCCACCTTGAAGACATCCGCAAGCGTGTATGTGCCAAACTCGGACTGAGTGGTCAACATGGTCTCCACCTTCAGCCTCAAGTCCGCCTCTAGTTGTTGAAGGTACACAACCGCCGCGGTCTGATCCGTCATCACCTTGTAGTCCGTGTCCGTCAAGAGCTTGAGCATGCGCGTATACATCATCCTCGCCGTCTCCCCGGCGTTGCGCTTGAAGAAACTCAGCTCACGAACCTTGGCGGGTGTTGATTGTGGGTAGGTCTTCCTCAAGAGCGCCTTGAACTCAGTCACGGGCTGCTCCTTCTTCCACTCCGCTTCAAACGGAGCCGGTGCGCCGAGCCGCAACGCCCTCTCCCTCACCTCCAGCTGCTCCTTGAACTCTCTCCACGTGCCAAGGGCTTCATCCTTGAGGTATAGCGGCAACATCTTGAAGGCTTTGTGCTCGTCCCACCCCGACTTGTCCCGATACTCCCACTTGACCATCTCGGAGTCGAAGCGGTCAATGAAGTCGCGTAGGTCCGCCGTGCCGGGCCTCCCACTGAATCTCGGTGTGCTATCCATGGTTGAAGCTGAATCAGGCATCTCTCCACCCTCGTCCTCGATGTCGGACTCCTCGTCACTCGACAACTCCACCTCTTCGGCGACGCCCTCCACCACCGGAGTGATCGTCCCTCTCGGCGCTCTTCTCTTCAAAGCCGCCTTCGTGGGTCTCACGTGCCAGTCCTCACCAGATCTCAAAGGCATGAACACGCCTGCAACTCGCTTCTACCTCGAGCAAACTCAGCTGATGGGTTGGATGCAAGTGAAAGATGCGTGTCCCCTTGCAAAAGGTAGGCAAGTAAACCACAACTTGACTTGCAATCAGCCGTTCACTTGTGTAGAGCAGTCCCAACTCAATCCTCACTCAAAATACATGCTAAGGCAGCCCATACGGTGCATCAAAGTCGCAACAGTGACACACACCCCTTCATGCACAGCAACGCACAGCAGCGAACACGTGCACACACGCCATACATGCAAGCATGTGCACACGCATCCGCTCAGCCAAGAACCTCTTCCCAAAGGTGTTGCTTGCACTCCAGTAGGCCAACTTGCATCCAACCAAACTAGGAAACAAGCTAGCAAAGCCTTATATACCACCGTTGAGCTCAAGCCCAACCAACTCTCCAACTACCCTAACTGTCAATCTGCACCAGCATAGTAACAGTCATGGTGGCGTTGATAAGTAACAGTAAACAGTTAGGAAAGGCTTATCCAAGCTCATCCTCTTCAAGTACACTTCAAGACGCATCTTTTGACGCCAACCCATGGCCAAACCGCCACTTCAACTGTAAGTTACGGCTTCTCAAAGTCACAACTCCGAAACAGCTGTGCGAGATACCATAGTGACCCAAATATGCTGTCAGCTCCGTATCTGACTGTAGATACGCCTCGAACACACCTCCCTCACGTCCATGAGGACCCAAACATGAGTTCCCAATGAAAACCCAACACATAAACCCTGTAAAATGGCTATGAGAGCCAAAATACCAAGGTCCATCCATGTCGCCAGCCCCGAGGGCATCATGCACATGACACTACATGCTCGCGCATGACAGATGTTGATAATAAGCAGACTATTCAGTTACAGTTTCTGCTAACGTATGTTACCAGAGCAGCTTGTGCTCTTGCTGGCGTAGTTGTAGGGCTCGTCTTAACTGCAGCTGCTGCTCCACCCTGCAGCAACATGTCATCTACTCATGTGTTACGAGCTTGCACAGCCTCAAAGCTTCCCCCATTTCAACCTGTGCGCCAGTAGCCGCCTGCGACTGGTTGCCAAAGCCTTCACCGGAGTCCCTGCCAGAAGAGGAAGGTGCCGACTTGTTGCTGCCTTTCCCAAAGTCTCTCTTGCGTTTCTTGCGAGCCTCCTCCTCTGCTACTTGTTCTATGCACGTCAACTACTAGGTAAGGTATTTGTACCACAAGGAGACACACAAACGCACGCGTGCATGGGATTGTTTACTGGCTAAGGTCTTCAAGAGTTGTTCCGCCGCAAACAACTGCAGGGTTGACCATGCAACATTGTCATAAAAAGATCACCTTGACAAGCAGAGCTGCAAAAGAGCTACCACCTTGTTTGGATGTTTCTTCAGCTCATTGAGGTTCGCTAATATGTTCTTCTTTTTCTCCGTATATTGCCGATTTTGCTCCTTCTTCTTTTCGCAATACTCAGGTTCACCCCTATCCTTCGTGGTTTGGCAGACAGTCCAGAACCTACCTCAGACCTGGACCATGACCAGTTACGTTAACCAGTTTGAATTTCCAGCCATGCAACAGTCTGTCAGCACCATCTTGCTGATTGAATTTCACAAAGGTCACTGTGTTGCTGCTTGATGCAATCATTCACTGACTTAAGGCAACAGAGCTGTTACCTTTTTGGTAGGCTCGTCCGGGAGATAGAGCATGAGGATAGCCACTGCAAGTTGGTAGTTGAGTGGCGGCTGCTTCCGTTAAGTCTTCTCAAAACGCAGTCCAACATATCTTTCCATCATCTTGAAGGTAAGTGTGCAATAGAGCTCATCCTTGGTATGCTAGCATTTCGCTAATATTTGACAAGTGTTCCCAAAAAACATTGCGAAAAAAACAAGTGTTTACATTACCCATTACTATATACAACCCTAACCCTAACCCTAACCCTGACCCTAACCCTAATACATGCAATGCAAATTAACACGCAGGTGTACAGCGTCCATAAACTCTATGGCTCAGCGAGCAAACCCAAATTATCCTGTATCAATGAGAGAATGTGCACGACTTATCACTACGAACAACTTCGTAGCGGCCTTTGGCCCTTGTAGTTGTCCCCAGCTCTGTAGTAGGAATGTACAGTTCGAAGAGTTTTGAGACCTCTTTGCCTTTGGCAATCCGCAAGAAGTCTACTTCAACGTGCAACTCAACCTCAAGCTCTATCTTTGCGAAGATATCTTCCAACGCCGGGTCCAAAGAGTTGCTACTGAAAACCACATACGGATCTTGACATGTTTTCCGCTGGTATATGATTTGGCCTGCAAAAGGTAGCGTCTTTCAGAATGCCCGCACACGATTGCGGCCAAGAAAAGTCGCGTACCGTAATCTGCATCGGACATGTTTGTCAAAGCGCAGTTGTGCACATCGCGTATCCAATGAATACAGGCGTTGGCAGAGTGTAATCTCTTGGAACCTGTATCGAACCATATGACCACCACTTTGCTGTTCAAGGGCGGCCCAGGTTTTAACACAGAATCGCCTCGCTGTGCTATTGACACTTCTATACTTCCCGTTGGAAAGGCACCGGTAATGCCTGCGGAAGCTTTACCAGCAATTCGGTCGAACCATTTACTCCTAAGTGATGTACATATAATGTCAGACATATGCCAACCTGGTAGCTTGTGCAAGCAAGCTGCCCACTCTGACCTCTGGTAGACTTGCTGTCGCACCGTGCCCACTTGTGAAAGATTCCCAGTAGCTTCAGTGCCTTCGAAACCTACTGGGTTCCCGCTTGCAGGCCCGCATAAGGCCTTCATGTTCAAGCCGATTTCAACGTGATTCACAATAGGCATCAACGCGCGACAGCCCTTGACCGGCACCCGACCTTCATCTTGATGCCTTAACGTTGCCACCATTGAGGTGATAACGACACGTATCTGCCGTGTACTTTCTAAGTGATTACCAATGCATGTGGATGCATTGGTAATTACCACCATCAAACGAAAGCGGCTTACACTTACCTGGGAGTGGGGCTCGTTGCTGCCACAGATGCCCAGAACGATGTGCGCCTCCATTGCCCATTTACCGCTAACACCTTTCTTCTTTGGGATATCCCCAGATTGCGTGTACGTCAGCTTGTAGTGCTTGGTGATGTAATCATGTACAGACAACTCTATGGCCGGTTTAGAGGGGGGTGCAACATCCAATGTAGTACACTCGCAAACTAAGCAGCCGGTATCCACCGAGCGATCACCAGGTCTGTATGCACCTGCCTGATCCACAGCTGCCCCGGCGCTATCCGCTGCGGCAGATGAGCTTTGGGAGCTCTGGTTGCGGACATTATCAATCGGATCTGTGGTTAGTGACAAATTGGTAAGCTGCTGGCTAAATCCATCGGAATGAGCGTTCGACGTCTGGTTTTCGCTGGGTGCACGCTGGCTTGCAAGGAACGACGACGACATGTACACTATTTCATCGCCATCGTTGCGGAACATGACGAAGCCCGCTAATTGCATGGTATCCAGAACCTTCTCCACAGCTTGCGGCTGCATATGTGCTGTGAGCCACTCAAGATCCACCCCAATGCACTCTGCGTTCAGATCGAGAAGCCAGATAGCGAGGGAGCTCATGTCCTCATCCGAAAGGTCTTGGTGACTGTGATGCGCCTGTTGCTCCATGGAACCGGGGGAGCACCCTGGACAATCGAAAAGGTTCAAAGGGAGGCGTGGGGTTTTGGGCAGGACCGCATTCGAATCAACCTCCACGTAGCTTCTCAGAACGCCCAGCGCGAATGCAGCTCGGGCCTTGCCTTTGTCCGTGCCTGACCGCAGCAGCTCGACTAGCGGGGGAAGGCCACCGGCCTCGCGGATCAGGCGCCTGTTCTCTGCATCATCATCTGCGATACTGCCCAGTGCGAAGGCAGCCTGCTCTTTAGCGTCGTCTGTGCCTGACCGCAGCAGCTCAACCAGCAAGGGAATGCCACCGGCCTCGCGGACCAGGTGTCTGCTCTCTGCATCAGCGTCTGTGACATTGCCCAGTGCGAAGGCAGCCCGCAATTTGCCTTCGTCCGTGCCTGACCGCAGCAGCTCGACCAGCGGGGGAATGCCACCGGCCTCGCGGACCAGGTGTCTGCTCTCTGCATCAGCGTCTGTGACATTGCCCAGTGCGAAGGCAGCCCGCGATTTGCCTTCGTCCGTGCCTGACCGCAGCAGCTCGACCAGCGGGGGAATGCCACCGGCCTCGCGGACCAGGCGCCTGTTCTCTGCATCATCGTCTGCGACATTGCTCAGTGCCCATGCAGCCCACGATTTGCCTTCATCCGTGCCTGACCACAGCAGCTTGACCAGCGGGGGTATGCCGCCAGCGTCGCAAACCAGGCGCTTGTTCTGCGCGTCGTCAGTTGCGACAACGCCCAGTGCGAAGACAGCCTGCTCTTTAGCGTCGTCCGTGCCGGACCGCACCAGCTCGACCAGCGGGGGAATGCCACCGGCCTCGCGGACCAGGCGCCTGTTCTCTGCATCATCGTCTGCGACATTGCTCAGTGCCCATGCAGCCCACGATTTGCCTTCATCCGTGCCTGACCACAGCAGCTTGACCAGCGGGGGTATGCCGCCAGCGTCGCAAACCAGGCGCTTGTTCTGCGCGTCGTCAGTTGCGACAACGCCCAGTGCGAAGACAGCCTGCTCTTTAGCGTCGTCCGTGCCGGACCGCACCAGCTCGACCAGCGGGGGTATGCCACCGGCCTCGCGGACCAGGCGCCTGTTCTCTGCATCATCGTCTGCGACATTGCCCAGTGCCAATGCAGCCCAGAATTTGCCTTCACCCGTGCCTGACCGCAGCAGCTCGACCAGCAAGGGAATGCCACCGGCCTCGCGAACCAGGCGTCTGCTCTCTGCATCAGCGTCTGTGACATTGCCCAGTGCGAAGGCAGCCTGCTCTTTAGCGTCGTCCGTGCCGGACCGCACCAGCTCGACCAGCGGGGGTATGCCACCGGCCTCGCGGACCAGGCGCCTGTTCTCTGCATCATCGTCTGCGACATTGCCCAGTGCCAATGCAGCCCAGAATTTGCCTTCACCCGTGCCTGACCGCAGCAGCTCGACCAGCAAGGGAATGCCACCGGCCTCGCGAACCAGGCGTCTGCTCTCTGCATCAGCGTCTGTGACATTGCCCAGTGCGAAGGCAGCCTGCTCTTTAGCGTCGTCCGTGCCGGACCGCACCAGCTCGACCAGCGGGGGTATGCCACCGGCCTCGCGGACCAGGCGCCTGTTCTCTGCATCATCGTCTGCGACATTGCCCAGTGCCAATGCAGCCCAGAATTTGCCTTCATGCGTGCCTGACCGCAGCAGCTCGACCAGCAAGGGAATGCCACCGGCCTCGCGAACCAGGCGTCTGCTCTCCGCGTCGTCAGTTGCAATACTGCCCAGTGCGGCTGCAGCTGGGGCCTTGCCGTTGTCCGTGCCTGACCGCAGCAACTCGACCAGCGGGAGTATGCAACCGGCCTCACGAATCAGGCGCCTGTTCTCGTCCTCCTCATCCGCGATGATGCCCAGTGGAGATGCAGCTTGGGCCTTGCCGTCCGTGCCGGACCGCAGCAGCTCGCCCAGCGGGGATGTGCCGCCAACCTCGCCGATCAGGCGCCTGCTGTCTGGATCATCACTTGCACCTTCGCGCAGTGCAAGTGCAGCTCCAGCCTTGCCATCGCCTACGCCATACCGCGGCGGCTCAACCAACGGGGGTGTGCCGCGGACATCGCAAATCGGGCGGCTGTTCTCAGCATCTGGAAATGCAACATCTCCCAGAGGTGCGACTGCAGTCTGGGCATCGTCATCATCCGTGCCTGACCGTAGCAGCTCGACTATAAAGGAAATGCTGACCTCATTAGAAGTAACCGAGAAGCGGAAAGAATAGTTGAATACGCCACGCAACATCCGTACTTGACTGTATGCATGCAAGTTGTCTAAGCAATATGGTTTGGCACAAACCGCAAAGCTTTTGCCCAGACTCAGACAGAATTACCTCAAGTTGCCATGTGGCCCCCACTCACTTGTGAACCCGCCGTTGTTTTCAAGCCATGAAGGGTCTACACAACCAAGCAAAGCCAAGATTTACATCACATGTGAAACTTGGCTATGAGTACGCAAGTTGTTTATGCAGCTAGCCAGCGATGCTTTCCAACACCTTGACCAGCATGCCTGCCCGACACGTGGTGGCGGGGACCGAACACTGGTGCAAGGCCAATCCAGGCCAACTCACCCGTGATGGTCAGATGCTTCTCAGCTATGTCCGCCGCCCACCCCATGGCACCCCCAGGCACCCCCGCGGTCAGGATGACGTGTCGCTTTGCACAGGAGTATTACAGACACTTGATACTTTATGTCGCCATGTCCAATGGCGACGCCATCCGCAAGCTCCAACGTTGACCGCCGCCCCCGCGCTCCGCTCTCCACCGCCAAACCCCTAGAATCTGCTCGATGCGTAGCCTGGTGGTCTGAAGTTGAGTCTTTTGGAAGTTGTAGTAGGCACTTGTGTATGATTCTATTGACAATCGAGACTGTTAGGGTTTGACCGCCGCCTTGAGAGGCGGCGCCCTGTTGTGTAATGGGATTCGGGTTCTGGTCCGTGTCGTCTTGTGGCGCATGCTTGCGTGCTGTTGCACTTGGTGGAGACGCACTGTCAGACACGACGCCAATGGGTGTTGTGCTTGGCAAAGCTTATGCCGGCCCGGTCGGTGCTGTGCAGCGCTGTATTGTGTCAGGTGTGCAGAGGCCAGCTGAGTCTCGCGTGTGTGGTTGTCGCCTGACAATTGTCGCGGTTGATGTGGTTGTCGAACTTGCACATCTCTACGGCGCGTCGCTCTGATACAGCGCTGTTAGATCAGTGTCGGCTGAGCGTGTTGTCCAGTCGGTAGTGTGCTGCCACTCAGCATTTGGTGTCGGCTGATAAACTGATGTTTATGTTTGACTGTGGCTGTCTTGAGGTGGGTAGACGGTTGTCGTTGTCGCCTAACAGCGTTTTTATCGCCGTTTCCTGCTAGCACCAAACAGGCGCATTGTTGGGCTTTGATATCTGTGGGAGGTATTGTTGCTTGGCAAGGCAGGGTTGTTGGCGTGGTTGGCGTTATAGGCGGCGTAGGGGGCGTGGGTGGGGTTGTGAATCCGGTCGATTGCAGTTTGTCGGCATGGCGGCGCCTGTAGGGGTAGGGGATGCAACGCCGCCGTCAGCAACGATTGGTCTCGTTGGTGCGCTGCCATTTATAAGACGGAGTCAATCGTTTTATCAATCCGCATATGAGCAGGTGAGTGTGTTGAGCCAATGTGTGCGGTGTGAGGGTTCATGGGGATTGTCTGTGACAAGCATTTGTACTGAAGCGGTCTCCGTATCTGCAAGGTGCTCATCGGGTGGCCGGTGCAATTGTTGGGAACACTCGTTGCCAGTGTTAATGGTGTTAGGGAGTTCCAAGTTGAGTTGCCTGGTGGGTTTGGGTTTGGATTTAGCTTGCATCGAATGCATTGGGCATCCGCCTTCCCTCAGCGCCTGAGTAGTGACTTGCTGATAATTGAGCATGTGGTGGGTGGTGTCTCTTTGGCCCGCTGGGTGCTTTGCACTGAGTGTGATGTCGACCCGGGACGGAAACGCCATTGGGTGGAGCAATGGCATGATGTGGACTGGCTGCCATTTGAAGCAGTGCTGTGGAGCTTGCACACTTTGCAAGACGGTGAAGAAGGGGACGATGACAATCCAGGCTTGCCTCATCCGCCCCCTTTGGTAGAGGGTGGTGGTTGGCATTCAGTCATCTCAGCAGGCACATGTATGCAGCAAACTGTATCTGTATTGTGGTTGCAGAATGTGTAGTGATGGATTGGCAACTATTACGTGTGTGCCGTACGTGTCGTCGTGGGAACGGTAAACGTTGTGTCCTGCGCGCGAGTGCTACGGTGTGCGGCTTGTGTTGCTGGCGCACCTCTCATGCAATGCGGTTAACTGATTACATGTGGTAGGTGCTCATGACATGGCCTCCATCTGACTGGCGCTGCATACGAGGGAAGTGCTTGGGGTGGGAGCTGGGTGGTGTACCCACCAACTTATTGGACCTTGTAGTTGCATTGCATATTAGATTAGCTGTATGTAGGTTGGTTGTGAACATGCGGCCACCACAGTGGTGTGCTGAGGGAACATGGGGTTCGTGTGAGCCAGCGTGCAGTGTTGACGCATTGTACATGGCAACTGTTGTGTATGTTGCCTGAAAGTGTGTCGTCGCATTGCACTACTTACTTTGCGCAGCATATGAGTCATGAGATGAAAATGGCAGGTAATGGTGCTGTAAGTCATGCAACCTACCAATGTAACATAGTGCCGTTCGGTTGCATGGCATCTGTTGGTAAGTAGGCCTAGCCCATCCGCACTCATGTTCATGGTCACCAGAAAGCACTTCGAGGGCTTATTCTGTGATACATGAGCTAATTGTTGTACCTTGTGGTATGTGCATGCCTTGGCATTGCACACTCTATTATGTTGCCTTGGGGCTGGCAATCTGTGTGTTCATATTGGTACGTGCCAGTATAATCATTGTATACAGTGAGTGCTGGCATCAACTGCAGAAGAGGGCAAGCGTGGTTGCTGTAGCTAGGATTGAGGGCTTTTGTGCTGTGTAGTGCACTGAGCTCATGACCACGACCATGGCAAGCTGTCTAGAGTGTATCCTAGAGCTAAAAATATCTTCTTGCCTACACACTCTGAGTATGCGGGTGAAATGCACTTGACCAATGTGGACTCGGCTAGTATCTAATCAATCCCAAGAGCTATTCTCCATCCTGAGAGAGTACCACGGGAGGCTGCTGCACCATAAACGGGGTACATCTGTTGTGTACCTGAGGCGATCTGCAAGAGGCTGTGGGCTGTGGGCTGCCCTGACAAGGCACCAAGGCTCTTGTCGGTGTGGTCGCAGACAGGTCAACGCTGACTACAGGGATAGTTTCAAACACCCTGTGCCGGAAGGTGGCCAAGCCAAACATGGTCCCGCACAGCATATGTGTGCCACCATATTTGGTGTCATGTGCTGGGATGCATCAGGGATGTTCTCGATGATGAACGGTTTACCGCTGCTGTGGAGATGCGCATGCAGTTCGTGCAGTAGTTTGCTGTGATGCCAAGTGCTGGAGTGTTGGTGACGTTGTGACTCAGGTATACACCTTGCAAAGGCCTGACAGGGAGGGCTAGCCCATATGACGTCGAATGGGCGAAAGTCAACGGTTAAGGCATCACCGCGGATGAAGGTGAAGGGGTAGTCGGGCTGCTCATGTATATCCACTCCAGTTATGTTAAACCCAGCATGGCACAAGCCCATGCTTGCTCCGCCGCCACCGTAGCACTGGTCCAACAACTTGGGGCGGTGAGGTGCTCCAGTCTTTGCATGTGCAGTGTGCGTGAAGAGCGTTGGCGCAGATCTGCTCCACAGTGGCAGGACGGGCAATGGGAGGGATGTCTTGCGGCTGGTGGGGACTCGACCTCCGTCGATGCGCATGCAGTGTGGCTGGCCATGCTCAACATTGACAAAGATGTTGTGTTTGTCAATGACCATATGCTGGATCTCACCGTCCTGAAAGCGCACACTATGCTTGCTTGCCAAGGACACACAGTGCCGATGTGTTTAGTGATGCATACGGACGCATGCATGGGTAAACACTCAGCGGGGGAGCATTCACCTTGACGACAGTTGTGTGCGTAGATGCGGCCCATATACCAAGCACGATCTGCTGGCCAGTAAACCTGC
This sequence comes from Chlorokybus atmophyticus, assembly GCA_009103225.1. Taxonomy (NCBI): domain Eukaryota; kingdom Viridiplantae; phylum Streptophyta; class Chlorokybophyceae; order Chlorokybales; family Chlorokybaceae; genus Chlorokybus; species Chlorokybus atmophyticus. The sequence goes on from RHPI01002368.1 coordinate 16,974, forward strand.
ACAATGAGTTCAACCAAAGAGGGCCCACCTTCCCAGCATTTATTGCGTGCGGCCGTGATGTCGCATTCCTGGCCACGGGCCTTTTGTAAGTTTTTTATCGTTTGCCGTCTTGAGTGCATAGCAATGTGCTTGTGCAACAGCTCTCGCATGAGGTAGGCTGAGCGCACATGATACGCACTGACTGTATTAAACTCTTTGGTCACTGAACATTCACCAAGAGCGACTATGCGCATGCGACCTGGACTGGTTTGTGTGGCACGAGCATGTGCGTGAGGCAGGATGTGCAGAATTGCTGTGTAGTGACAATATGAATCTGCGCCAAAACTGACCTGCACCTAAGGTGGCGGACCATGTGCATCGTGTGGTGCGACCAAGTTTAAGGTGAAGGCACCATGGCCGCAGCGGGGCCGCTGACTCTGCATAGCATGCATGCATCAGTCACAAGGATTGCTCACATGTAACACCTATGACATCGCATTGTGTACAGACAACGAGATCGCAATGTACTACCTCGCCGAGTAAAATAACCTGTCCTGGAGTAACAGTTCCATGCCTTGCGTACGGCATGTAACGCAATGGGCTACCATGCCACTCGAATGACGAGCGCTCGCACTCATCACAAGTGCACTGCATGCTGTAGAATTCAGGCAGTGTGCACTTGTTGCGGCCCCTACAGTCTAGTATGTGCAGTCCGGCAGCATGATGATGCCAACATGCTGCAAAACATCCATACAACTCTTGGTATTGTTGGCATTGACCTTGATGACGAAAGAGGCGTGAGCGGGCACCGTTGGTGACAACATATGCCTTGCATACTGAGCATACCAACGAAGCTTTTCCCAATGGTGGTGTCGCCGGCCTGCGGGGCATCTCGCCGGCTACAGAAATGATTGGCTGTCGCTCCATTCTCCACATCGCAGTTGATGCACCAACCCAACCCTAAAATGACACACTCAACCCTAAATATAGGCCAGTCCTGTCAGGTGTGGTAGAGTTGGTGATAGCCTGTGAGTAGATATAGTCTTCGGGGCGGCGGCGGAGGCGGCGATGTGGTCGAGGGCAATGGCGACGGCGCTGGGAGCACATGGAGGGTAGCAACACCCTAGATGTCGTCATAATCCATGTGGGTTAAGTCTTCCACATCGCTGTCTCCATCGTCGCTGTTGGGATAGGACCAATCTTTTGGTATGGTGGCTACAACATCAGCCTGTGCATGATCCTGAGTGGTTGCACCTTGCTATCGAGACCCCCCACCGTCCATGCGTGCCTCGATGTCGACTGTGTTCTCACATCCAATAGAAGAGCAGCTTTCGGTGCATATCTTGCCAGCCTTTTTGCACTTGCATCGGCGAGTGTTGCATCTGCCCTGCTTGCAACCACATCCGTGCATTGGTAGATTCCTCCTTGAGATTGCAGCAGACATGTTGTCAGCTAAGTCTTGCACAGGCAACCAGATGCCGTCCACTTCTTCAAAGCCATACTCTGACAAATCTGGCATGTGTATATCTGCTTCGCAGCTCTAAATCCACATGTTCACTGCATATACTGATCTCAGTGCATGTAGCTATAGGGCATCCACAGTAGGCATAGTGTCTCGAGGCGTTGCCGTTTTCTTCCATACCGTATTGTGAATAGCCTCCAGCCAGTCGGCCAGGTACACCTTGTCGCTGGTTGTTGCATCGGGGCCATGCAGTTCATAGTACGGAGATGCAGGAGTGCCGCTCTCAAAGGATGACCTATACTTTGCATAATAGAAGCACCCTATCAAACGCAGCACGGCGAAACACATCTCATGGTCCCCTACCGTGACACCCACACCGCCTGACCATGAATGGTCCGTACTCTCAGACCGGGATTTCCCCCTACCATTTGAAACCCACACCGCCTGACCATGAATGGTCCGTACCCTCAGACCGGGATTTCCCCCTGCCAAATGAAATTGGTGGACCTTGCATGGTCTGTTTTCATCGACAGTCGGACCATTCCAAAATTCACGTGAATGGTACCATTGTCCCTTGGACCACTTAAGGTCCGGCCGATTACTGTTGCATCAGGACCAGGTAGGGTCCGGCCATCGGACCAGGGACTAAATCATATCATTACAATACTTTAATCATAACTGGTCCGGCCAGCGGACCATGGACCGGTTTTTTTTATGGACCAATTAAATTATGAGTGCAAATGCAGTAAAAGTTGAGACATTTTTGCCGGCGGCACCGGCCACGCCCAACCTGCGGCGCACGAGGCCGCGGCCAGCTCCGCGGCGATAGTGGAATGATTAGTCAAGAACACACGCATCGGCCGGATCCGAACCCAGCACCTTTAGCATATCAAAGACGACGCCCTAACCACTAAGCTACAAGTGCACGTACCGGTAGGATCGCATGGCAACCTGTATCATATAGTGTATTGCATGCGCCGCTTGGCGACTGTTGGCCGGCGGCAGTAATTGCCGATGGACAGTCGGAGATTGTCACTTTGATAGGCTGAGCCCCTGCAACTGTAGCATTCATAGGCTGTACCAGTTACATGGACGGTGGTAAACTACATACCGGTAGCCGCGAACTCGGCGGTTGTCAATACGCCAGTACAATTTGTAGACTTGTTAGGGGCTGTCATTGTGACAATGCTTAGCGATAGTAGCCAAATTGCGACTGTTAATGCAGCCAGTGTACCTTATCGGGCTGTCGATGATTCTGTGGTCGCATGAGGCTTTTATAGGCCATTAATGAGGTTATACAAGTAAGGCTATAAGTCATAACATCTGACATTGCTTTCGTTTCATATAAATCATTAAATTAAGCATACTATAAACTACGCTTGGTAATGCAACATACGAACGGCATCAACATATGTATTCATGGTATGATATTAACGGTTGTGAACATCATGATATTGTGATGACCAAGAAACTATATAATGTAATAAACACGCGCTACACATGGATGTAAATTTGATATTAGTATTTACACTAATTGTATTATATATAATTATAATATTTTTATATTCATGTTGTTATACAGTACTTCAGACATATGCAATTTTGCATATGAAAGGTCTAAATGCAAATGTGTACGCGCATTAATATATACTTACAACGATGTATGTACATAAAATTATGCATATGAAGTAATTGCACAGCTGCAACTTGCGGCCGCAATATGTCGACAATTTTTCTTATGCCTTAAGCCTACACCTACATGCACGCACACACACATATGTGTATATACATATGTATATATGCATATATACATTTATATATATATGTGTATATATACACATATATCTATTTATATACACATATCCATATATACATATATAGGCCACAAGTGGACAGCCGCAACTGGTCGGCGGCTGTCACGTTAAAATGTACATGGACAGCCGGCTGTCAATATACATTGACAGCCGCCGACCATTTGCGACTGTCCACTTTATGGTAAGCGGCGACTGTCGGTGCGGCCTGTCATTTAAATGATGGTACACATTATGTACAATCATACATGTACTAACGATACTTCAGTCATGGTACACGTGTAGCGCGCCTGCAAGGATCGCCAACCAGCAACATTGCTGGTCCATACCGCCCCATACATGGTGCGGCACGAAAATGTACGGTGCGCGGCTGCCGGGCCGCTGAGCCGCGGGTCCTGCTCCTGGGTCCGCATCCAGGAACCAGCGTAGAGTACTAATCCGTGCCGCACCATACAAGGCGGCACGCACCATGTGTGGTGCGCGACTGCGCGCCAGGTATTGGGGCCTTAACAGAACCATGAACGGTCCGTCCCTCGCGGACCAGACACTCGTGGTCCGCGGGGACGGACCATGTATGGCCCGCAGGGTCCGTGGAAGGACCATGCATGGTCCTTGAAAGTCAAGCCGTGTGACCAGAAGTGATGAAGTCGGCATGCTGAGCAAGAACGGTACGCCAAATGAATCGCTTTGATAGGCCCCTTAAGAAGGACGTGTAATCACATCCTGTGGCAGCATACATGAGAAGGAGTAACCAGCCGCGTCGTCGCTCAGGCATGCTGTGCAACTGATGCATGCTGTTCACATGCTCTCTCAGGCGCGTCAAGTTGATGAAGGGGGGGGCGTGTAACTCCACGCCACTGCTGGGCAACCTGCACTGTGACATCTTTCAACGTCGTGTCTCAGCTCTCTGTAACTGCAAGCCCAATCATAGTCACATCCGTGTCCGGTGAGAACACTATGATGCTGTTGTAGGGTGCCTTGTGCGCATGCACCCACACCCGCGAATCTGCTTCCCCGTGGTTGCATGCATAATCCTCCACTTACGCTAGGGACAACTCGCTGGAGCTGCTGCGTGCTTGAACACGGGCGTGGTCCCCCCACTCAGTGTCATCCGACCCTCCAGAAATCACCAACTCCTGATCAAGCCTTAGGTGACTCGCCACCATAGCAGGAAGGTGCTCCGTGATGAGCTCGCACAGCAACCGTTTCAAACTGCGGTCTTTGAGCACATCGCGCCAGGACTTTGGCAACTTGGTGTCCATTGCGAGTCTCATCCCGTTGGCTGCCTCAGCTCCATCGCGCGCACGCTGCATCGAAGACTTCACCCCCGTCTGCCATCTAAGAGTGTCGAAGACGATGTGTACGCTGTGCACGCTTGGATTGGCAAGGAGGCTCAGCACAGAAGAACGCATCAGGTGCGTGATATAATCCTTGATGGTTCCCTGACCCAGATGGCACTCTTGATTAATCAAAAACATGCCTTCGAGGATGATGCACTCTACGCCAACAGGTGCATCAGTCGACCAGCAGCTTGCATCATGAGCGGCTACCTCGCAATTACTGTCTCATCCTGTGCATTTGCCCTTGACAATAGCTGTGTCAAACGCACCCCCAATGCTGCTACAGACTCCTCCTTCAATTGCTTAGCATTATACGCCTCTCTCATAGCCACGGCTTTGCTGTTGGCCCGTCCACAATGTGTTTTCAAGCCTTGCCTTGCTAATATCCATAATAACTTAACATCATCCGGTAACTGTCGATATCAACGCCCGGCATCCCCCTCCAAGCATACAGAGATTTCTCGTGCACGCTCCCACTATGCCCAATTGTGATAGCGTGTGAATGTCTCTAAAGTATCTACCCAGTTTTTAATATCACCTTCGCCAGCAAACTTTGAGGGCCGCGCCCTTCTGTCGTGGCCATGTCCCTCCTCACTCGGGTACCGTGGTTGCATCCGTGCCGTCACCGTCACCGTCACCAGTGCTTCCAACGTTGCTGTCATCCGGTCCGTCATGTACAATGCACCCTCTCAATAAGGCGCCCTTCAGTAGGAACATCCTCAAAATAAGAACAAAAATCGGAGGGAACGGATGTCCCACGGGCAAAACCTACCTCCTGATAGGAACAAGAACCCTCGTTTTACGATCCAGGAGTGGCCCCACTAGAGGGTTCTTATTTCGAGGGCCATCACGCCTTTAGTCACGCATAAGTCACGCAATTGTGACTAGGGCTGGCACTGGCTGGATGGCGTGCTGGCGGCGGCAGTAGCGGCGGCGGCGGCGGCGGCGGCGGGGTTCGGCAGGAGCGGAGCGGCAGCAGGGGAACAGGCAAGCGCATACATGTGCATGAGTGAGTTGTGTGTATGTTTGTTAAATATATATATATGTTGAGAGATTATGTCACATGTGCGTCTCAATCGCCGCCTGCCAATTTGTACCGGTCTGAGCGTGTGTGTGCGATAAGAGAGAATGTAAGCCAACAAATGCGCGCTGTCTGCTTGCTTGCTTGCGGTTGTTTGAGTGTGTGTGTGCATGTGTGCGATACGAGAGAATGTTAGCCAGCAAATGCTTCATGCCTGCCTGCCTGCTTGCAGTTGTTAGTGTGTGTGTGCATGTGCGCGTGCGTGCATGTGTGACGTGCCTACGTGTTTGCGTGGCTTGCGTGCGTGCGTTCCCCAAATGGTGTGTTTGTGGATGCTGCGTAGCGCACCATGTACTTGTCAATTGGGAGCATAACATAGCATGAACATGTGGGTACATTGCAGCATGGGATCACCCAAGAAGCGGACGAGGTTGACTGACTTGCAGAAGAAGCAGATATGTCAATTGCAAGCCCAACTCAGCTTTGACCCATGACAAGTTTGTAATCGATGTGAAGAAAAAGCTGAAGCTCACCATTCCACGCTCTAAAGATTTTACAACAAGAAGATAGATTGTTGCAGGTTGATGATAAGCAAGCTGCTTCCAAAAAGACCAACCGCAGATGCAAATATGAGATTATTGAGCAGGCGCTGCTGACATGGTTCCTAGTTGTAAGTACACTTGAGTATAATTGCATGTGGCCATTTGTAATGCTAACATGCGTGCCTATGTGAACAGGCACGAGCAGCATCGCTGCCAATTTCAGGCATGATATTACAAGAGCAGGCGCTGAAGCTGGTGCAAGAGCACGGCCTTCTTGCCGATGCGTTCAAGGCATCAAATGGTTGGCTGGAGAAGTTCAAGAAAAGGTAAGCACATGTTGTGCCGGCATCAGCAAAAGCACTTGCACATGCACATGCACATGCACGTGCACCACTTTTGCACATGCACATTCACATGCACATGCATGTGCAGCAGCATCAGCACTTGCACATGCACGTGCAGTAGCAGCAGCACTTGCATTACATGCACACTTACACATGCACATGCAGCACCAGCACATGCGCATGCACACTCAGCAGCACCAGCACTATCTGTGCATGTATATGTGCGTTAGCACTGGCAGTAACATGTGCACATGCAGGTCCGGTATCGTTTGCAAGAAAGATCATGGCGAAGGCGCTGAGCTGGCGCGAGTTGCTGTCCCACGTGTGCTGCAAGAGTTGGGCGCTGAACCTGCCAACACCTTCAACATCGATGAAGGCGCCCAGTTTTTTAGAGCCACACCTGATCGTACTCTGGCGTTCGCAGGCGAAGAAGTGCGCGGCCTTAAGAAGGCCAAGCAGCGCATCACCATCCTGTTTGGTGCCAATGCGGATAGCTTTGAAAAATTAAAGCTACTCCTCATCAACAATAGTCAGAGACCAATCATTTGGCAAAAGCTTCAGACCATACGACTTCGTGCATTGGTTTAGCAATCGCAAGGCTTGGATGACAATGCGCATCTTTGAAGAGTGCATGCGCGCTCTGAACAACTAGATGAGGAGTGTTGATCGACACACTGTCATTCTTTTAGATAATCTCTTTTAGCCTCGTGCCATCAGTTGCCAGGTACGTGACTGCATGGTTGCAAAGATGTCTGCCATTGCGCTCTACACTTACCATTGATTATCATGGACAGGTGCTGAGCAAGAGACGCTGCATGGCCTTTTATTGCTCAGGCTTTTGCACATTACTCTGGTCTTTTTGCCGCCCAACACCACGTAAAAAGTGCAGCCAATGGACCAAGGCATCATCGCAGCGTTCAAGATGCGCTACAAAAAGCAGTTGGTATCCTGGCTGCTTGCTGTGTTGGAGCTGAACCCATGGACATCGCTAAAGAACATCAAGCCTTCGGAGAAGCAAGCCCTACTATGGTCTGCAGATGTGTGTGTGGGACGAAATGTCGGCTACCATCATCAAAAATTGCTTCATTAAAGCAGACTTGTGGCCAGCAGATTGGTTCTACAGCACATGCGATGATGACATCCTTGAGCGATCCACCCGTCAAGTTGAGAGCGCGGCGAGCGAGCAATGCGCTGAGTTGGATCAGCTGATTGCGAAGCTTGGCATCAATGACCCGCTCTCTGCAGAAGACTATATGATTCTACCTGCAGAAGACATTGTTTAGGCTGTTCTCACTCCTGCTCAGCTGTTAGCTATGCACGAGCCGGTGGCAGTAGATGTTGATGAGTTGCAGGATGGTGTTAACGATGTTGACGAGGTTATGCCGCAGCCCGTGTCTGTGTCTACAGCCATGCAGTGCGCGGAGCAGCTGGCTGTGTTTGTTGCAGATAACCCAGAGGTCTTCGATGCAGCGGACATTAAGTGGGTGGAGCGATGCACAAAAAGGATTACTAAAATGGCGATAGCCAACATTGGTCGTCTACGGCAAACCACAATATTATGTTTTTGTGGAGATGAGTAGATGCAGCTAGGAGTCAGACGTTTGATGTATGTGGTGCACGTTATAACGCGCACCACATACAACACGTATCAGCCATCATTATGATAGATATATGTTGCTGTTGCATGCAGTTGCATGTTACTTAATAAACTTGAAATGAAGCATGCTTTATATTCTGCATAAGTTCATCTCATGCAATAATAAGCAGGCAACATATATGCATGCGCATCTTTGCAAATGTTGCATAAATGTGCTGAACTTAATGCTGAGCTGTAGCACCTCTCATATGCTTGGCACTAGCTAAACACATGGGCTATAGTTGTTGGTGTATTTGACAATAGATCAGATTTTACCAGACAAGCATGCTGATGTAAATTGCAATTGACCTCGATATAAGCACAATTGTTCCTATCGAGAGTCCTTTCGATAAGAACAATTGTTCTTAATTCGAGGTAAGAACCCCTCGTAATAAGCACTGAATAGGGCCGGAACAAACATGGTTCTTATTGAGAGGGTATACTGTATATCATTCTCTCTCCTCCATCGTCATCACCGGTGGTGGCGGTACTTCCTGTCCCTGGTTCGCCATTGCCGTGCTGTGCTAGAGTGCTTTTACACTGTACGCCGTCCCTACGGCGTCGTAGCCTTGTACCCCAGTCAAGTCGCCAATGGGTGAATGCTTATGCCGGTGCTCTGAGATTGAAGCTGATGGACGGTGGCGATGCACTCTGGCGACGTAGACCAGCGTGAAACTATGTGTGAACACGACTGATCGACAGCGTGGTTCGTGTCGAGTTCAGCGGCGCTGTACTGTAGTTGTCTGCCGTCTTGAACGGCTATCAACCAGTTGCAACAATGGCTGAAATGGGGTTGAACGTGCGGTTTGCGCGTCGATTGCATCCGTTTGTTAGGCGTGTGTACATCGAGGCAAGGCGTAGATGCTACAAGTATCAGCGCTGTGTCTCAGCGTGATGTTGCACTGAGGCAACGGTGCGCTATTGAAATTTGGCGAAAGTGGCGGTGAGGATGCAGAGTGGTGAAGGTTGTTGTGGGTCGCGGCGGCGGCGGCGGCCGTTATGGCGGAGGTTGGAAACGTGGCTGCGCTTGTCGAGAACCAATGTCTACGTCTGGAGCAGTGTGAAGCTGCTCGCAAGGAGCGCTGCGACAACCAGCGTGACTATGCAAAGCGACGTCGTGAGGAAGACAAGTATGTGGTCACCCAACTCAGGGAGGACTTGGGCTTAAAGAAGTGTAGGATGAACGCAACGGGTTTTCCTGCATGCACTGACGTCTGGACACACTTGGACATGGGTCGGTGACAATCTTGTCATGAGGGGCAACGAGCAAGTGAGTATGGTCAGCATGGCGCTTGCGCGTGCGTGACTGTGCATATGTCACAAGACTACTGCATGCAAGTGCATACAGCTTGTTGTGCTGACAGTCTGCGGTGCCTTGAGCAGGATGTGCTGCGTCTGCCAGTGACTCGGCATGAAGGCATGGCTGAAGAGGTGACACTTATGTGCTAGCAGCTTAATGTGTTGGTGTTGCTAATTGTGCACTGGTGTGCTTGTGGTATGTTGCATGGAGGTTGATGCATGATGTTCAACGCAGGATGATGTTGACCTCGCGTCTTCAGAGTCAGAGGACGAGGGTCAGGAGAACATCCCTTCTTTGTCTTCGCAGATGCAAAAGCGGCAGAAGGTGCATCATGCAGCAGGTCTGCAGCAAGTGCCTGGTGCAGCGGCACTGCATACTCAGCAAACTGCACGTCATGATCGCAATGGCAATGGGGTCCATCCGGGGCCTACCATTAGAATACTAAATAGCAACGCCAAGTCCATTCCGAGAACACAAAAGACTCCTGGTGGACAGGCCCCAGGTGGGCGCATGCAGTTCTGAGATATGGTGGGCTGAGATCATGTACTGGACCTGTAATATTGGTTGTAGTTGATATTGGTGGTGTAGGCAGCCTTGTGACATTGAGAGATACATATGATGTGAGCTTCCTTGTTACTTGAGGATAAGGCGTTGTGTGTTGTGTTGCTTGCAGAGCCTGCTGGGAATGCGCATGTGGATGCTGAGGCTGTGCGTGCTGGTGCTACATGTAGACAAACCCGCATATTCATCCAAGTTGAGGTACAACCTATGCCTTGTCATGGGTCTGGCGTGCAGTGTAGTTGTGTCGAGAGGCCATGATTGAGTGCACTCATGTGTATTTGCAGACATACAGCGTGTGATGTGCATTTGCTCCAAGTGCTTACAAGACAAACTGTACACGTTTGCGCCCATAGTGTGCTCAAGGCGGTTGACAGAACATGTGGATACTGCGGGCAACAGCTTTTGCGTGTAGTTCTTGAGGCGGGAAGTGCAGCGCTTGCAGACGGAACTGGAGATATGCAGTGCTGAGCGTGGTAGAATGGAGTCGGAGATGGCCAACATGCGGGCAGCTCTGCATCTTCGGGAGCAGGGTGTGCGTGCAGATAGTAGCGCAGAGTTTGCCAGGGCGAAGCGGGAGAAGAGACGGTGGCAGTCCAATTGGCAGGTATGCGTATGCCTGTGTCTGTTGGTGGGTTGTGCTGAGACTGGGTACATACATACAATTGCGAGTGCATGCCTGTAAGTTGCATATGTTTCTTGCAACTTCATATGGTGTTGGCTTGCCTATAAGTACCAGCTGTGTCGTGATGCTTCAGTGCGCCACCGCGTTCCACTGCCAGTGACTCAAACGAAACGTGCAGGAAGTGCGTGAGCAGCTGCGCGAGCAGCACACAATCAATCAGACACAGCGACAAGAACCTGCAACATGCGCTGAGGAGGTTTAGGAAGAAATGGACAATATGCAGCTGCGGATGCAGGTGACCTTGTGAATTGAAACCGGAAGTCTAAGGCACACTGTGGTACTCGTGAGGGTGGACCGTTCTGACATTGGGGTTGGTGCAGGTGTTAGAGACTAGGGTGCAAGAGGAGGTCACCAGTCGTGAGAGGCAACAGAGACTCGCAGCAGAGCACAATCGCAATGGCTTCCGTGGATGGTTGGTTGAGCTGGAGGACGTGATGGCGGGCTTGCGTGAAATTATGCGCACACACAGGGCAGATCAGCCTACACAGCATGATGTGAGGGTGGCGGAGGAGGTGCGAGCGCTGTACAAACGATACTGTGCGTACTGCGGCCGAGGAGGAAACTGTGGATGCGGTTGACTGTGCAGTCAAAGATGTCGCTGCGCAGCTGATGCAACGTGACGCTGTTGTGCTCCTAACCGCTAGCCGTCAAGTATAAGATACAAAAAGCCAGGGTGTTGTTGAGAGCTGTTTAAGCCAAGATTCTAGGCGCTTACCTCCCTGTCACTGGTGCAAGGCAGCAAGGCACCTTGCTCATTGCGACGTGGGCTGACCCCTTGGCATGTCTTCTACGGCATGCAGGCAGGGTGACCGATGTCCCAACAAGCACGCAGGCCAAGCGCAGTGCATGCACTTCAGCGGATGACAATGTAGTACCTGAAGAGATGCTTCGGGTGCTCAATAAGCTCATGGAGACAGAGAGGCAGAGGTTAGTGGAGAGGAACAAAGTTGACCACGACTTGCGCTATGTGGACTGGAAGCAGGAGTGGGAGACCTTTGGTGAACAGATCCAAAAGGTGTTTGGTACATTGACCGGCTTGCGTGTGATGGCGCGGCTTAATTCAACGGGGCCTCGTCACGCGCATGCGCTGATAGTCCTGCGCAACAAGACTTTATTCTTCATGCACTCGGCTATCTATGCTAGGAGCAAATGGGCATACTCACCAATGCACATGTCGGTGACGGATGCTGTGGATACTGAAACCACCGGCAACAAGGTTATAATACCATTGAACCGCCTAGGGGTGACTGTCAGCCGGAGCCACATCGACCGACACATACACAGGCGAGCTGTCCATAACATGAACTCCTTGGCAAGACTGCAGCCACGACCAGGGATGCATGTGCTTGCATCGATTGACAACATGGATGTGAGAGCGGGTCACCAGTCTAAATTTAAAGGCAGGGCAACGGGAGACATCCATGCGACGTCCACTCCGCTGACCTCCACTCTTGGGCGCGAACGTACTAGACCTGTGGAGCTCAATGTCAGTGCTTGCGTGCCGAATACCCGTGTGGATGCGTGTCAACAGTCAGCAGCATGCACCTGTAACGACGCCAGACTTGCTGACCTGTGCAGCCAACTCGCTGTCGCACTCTGCAAGAGGCCATGATGACAGCTCCAATGGAAGAAGCAATACCTCCAGGGTCAGCAAGACCGCGCTTGCCAGTCATTATGCGCAGCGCACCCATCCTCACAATGCTGCCAGAAGAGACCTCAGCCCTAGAGACATTCAAACGCACAATGCATAACACGGTGGTGATGCGAATGCGAAGGGAGAACCAGGATGCTTTACCTACTCTTAAGGACGATTAGGCACGTTATCTCGGGACTGCCTGCAGTGAGCCCAACCCTGATGTGAACGACATTGAGTACTTGCCTGTTCTTCCCTTCTGTCCGGATAAGATAGACAACTTGAAGGTTGCGTTGATGCACCTGCGAAGAAAGATTGTACTTAGTGACCGAGAATCAAAGATCTGTATCACCGGAGACCAGAAGACTTTTCCGTCGATGGTAGCTCTTAAGAACGCCGAGCCAGGTTACTGGGATTGGTTTGTGCCCATACCTGGCGACTTTCACGTGCTAATGAATATGCAACCAATGTTGATGAGATCTACTTAGATGCCGGGCTGGATGCTTTCGCACCTGAGGCCGGTTATTCAGCCAGCACCTTTCGCAACCATCTCATGGATGGCTCACACTGGAAGCGTATCAACAGCTTCCTCTGCAAAGAGTGGGAGGCATTATATTGGCGCATGTGTGTGCTATGGTGGGCAGAGGCGGATGCAGAAACAAAGGCAATGTGTGAAGAGGATGTCCGACAGCATGGAGTCCATGCTGCACAGGCTCGCATCTTCCTAGAGCGCTAGTGTGAAGACAAGGCCACGCATGATGATATGTTTTAGCGGTGGTGGAACCTTGTAAACAGGGATATGCTTCACTATTTGGGCCTGTTTTGCGGTGTGCGCTAAAAGATATGGCACCTGCGATTGGCCAGCTGGAAGGGTCTGTCCCCGTTTCCTTTCGCTTGGGACCGCTTCTATTATCAACGCCTCATGACACTCCACCTTGCGGACCTGCAAGTCATCCCGCCAAGTCTGCTTGACATGCTGGGATCGGGTGGCTTTGCGGTGAGCTTAACAGGTGCACCAGGTCGACATGTGGCGCTTGACGACGCCCATGAGTGCCAGGTGAATGGAGACATGAAGATGACTTTGTGCAAGCCTACCAACGAACAGCTACGGCAGAAGTCACAGTACGTGGGGGAGCGCAGTGAGTCTCAGAAGCAGCTCGGGCGCCAACTTTTTAGGATATTACACCTACGATGAATGATGGACGACGCCGACGCTGACGATGACTATGCCAGAGTGCTTCGCATGCTTGCAACAGATGCCTCTCGCTGCGGTAGTGATCTGAGACACATTGGAGCTACTCGAGAGCACTGGTGCTCTCGTCAGACCACCAGTGCATCAGTTGACACATCTAACGACTAAAGCACTAGGTTCACCCGCTGCAGCTGCTGACCTTGCACGTCATAACTCGATGGGTGTGGCAGCCATGAGCAATTTTGTGCAAGTGGAAATTTGCAGAAAGGCATATGCCTGCAAGGTGACAAGGAAATCCAACCTGCACACTATGGCGCCACCCAAGAAACGCGCAACCAAGCAGGCCACAGTGTTGAAGCAGTACAAGCAGCAAATGCTTGTTGCAAAGCGATTGGCGTCTACTGGAGCAGATAGTGAGACAGTGACAGCGCGCTACTGCGAACATCCGTGGGCGCTCTTTGGCGAGTTCTAATAGTTGATTCACTAGTGAATCAACCTTAGTTCACTACCTTATCGGCCTTGTGAAACACTCTACTAGTGAACTAACTTAGTTCACCAGTGATTCACCTTTGGCTCTCTCTTCTATTAATCCCCTCATATTAGGGTGATTCACTTAGTTCACTTACGAACCCCTAGTGAACTATTTTAGTTCATGTTCGTAACTGAACCAGTGAACTAATTTAGTTTACTATGTTGATTCACTTCTCAGGTGAATCAACCCCTTCGCGAACTCATTTCGCGAAGTCCTTTTCGCTCACCCTAATACTAATTCTAGGATTAATACTCACGAAGTGTCCTCCTACCTGCTTAGCCTCGCACCCCGCGTTTCCCACTCGCGGTCGCGACCCCCACTTATGCGTGCAGCGGACTTAGCAATTTCGCGAAGTCCGCATTCATTCGGCAATGGGGTATTTAACCCTATTTTTGGCTTTTCGTTAATTCACTAATTAGCGAACCTAGGTAGGCTACTTCGCTCTAGTCAAAAGATCTAAATAAGCCGCCTTGGATTGGCCTAAATAAACATTATATTTTTTAATTACACATGCTTTTTCCTATGATGTTTCACGCAATTGACCCCATAAGCCCACATCGCGTTGATAAATCATTATACTAAAGCCATGTGCTTTTATCTTCCTACTCAAGACGCCCATACATACATAAATAGGTTAATTCCTAGTCAACCACTTCTAATCAGATGCATGTAAATGCTCTAACTAGCCAGGCCTACAATTAGCGATGCATTGCACTCGTGTTAAAGCTCAAACACAAACACACGCATTCAAAGCTTGTATAACAAGCCAAGATAATCCAACCAAGGTTTATAAAACTTTTGTCTCTCGCTAAATAAACTTATATATATACCGTACATGACCAGCTATAGTAGCTAGGCCGTAACAGGAGTGCTTGGTGAAAAGGAAGGAATGCGAGGGCAACCTGAAGAGAGCACTGTTGGTGTGCTTGGTGGAAGGAAGGGGAGCGAGAGGCAACCCTTAAGGTCGAGCATCGTGATGTGTTTAACAAAACTTCCGAAGAGGGGAGCGAGGGCAGTCCTTGATCGAGCATCGGGCGTTGGAGGCTATACGTGGGGCATGTGAGAAAGCGTGGGAGCATGCTGGAAGCGTGGGTACGTTGGAAGCTGTGGAGCATGTGAAGACAACCGAAAAGGTTGTGGAGAGGGATACATATGTCGGGGGGGGGAGGAGATTCCAGTGCAAGTCGTCACGAGGGTTTTGGTTGGGGATGTGCTTTGACATAGACAAGGCTAGTATAGGGCTTGTGGTTGTCATACATCTGGTTCGCTTCAACGAGGATGGACTTTGCTACATGGAGGACAACGATGTGCACAAGGTTGTTGCTGCGTTAACAACAATGGGTGAGAAGGAAGGTTCAAGACACCGCAAGGTCAAAGCAAGAGGAGGCAACATGATGAGGAAGAGAAGGATGGCGTGGGAGCTCGCCGTGCGTGAAGAACGAGTCGGAGGTGTTGAAGACCAAGCTGCCCGCGTAGGAGTGTTGAAGGTATTATCGGAGTGATACTTATATCCGGTCAGCTTGCCCTTCACACAGGAGTCGAGGGTCGAAGGTACCATGGAAGAAGCGCGTGGACTCCAGACTTAGCAAGACGGTCGAGTCAGGACGGACTCCGGAGCAGATGAGAGCCTTGGGAGAAATCGCGTAGCTTTGTGGATACGTAAGCATAGCAAGCGTGGCTTAGCTTGTTGAAAAGCTCTGGTTGTGAGCTAGACAGCGTAGCTTACAGAGCAGCAATCGGCTGAGTATGCTTGACGCGGTGCTTGCTAATGTAGACGTGTGTAGAGACTGGCGGGGTATAAAGCCGGACTTGTTGCAATGCTGGTACCTACTTGTGGGGAAAACACATGTGAGGCTGACGACAAGTGATACGATTTGGTGCTGTGCGCTCTGAGTGATGAAAATGCGTTGCTGATAATGCTAACAAGAGCAAGTCAACAAGCCACCCCCCTTGTGAACTGGGGAAGTCTCTGCTGCAGTGAGCAGTCTTCAAACACTGCACTGGTAGTGTCATCCTACCACTTACCTGGTAGTTTTTTGAACCTACCATGCATGCATGCATGCAACTGGTAGTTTCCTCTGTAGTAGCACTGCAGGCAGCAGTCGATTGGTGGATAAACTAATTTGTAGACTGTTTTTTAATGGTCTTATACTTATATATGCATGCGAAACCCAAGCACACTTCCCTTCTATTGAGGTTAATAATACAATAACCCCTTTGGCCTACGCCGTGTACCATAACCTGATTGTGGACACAATAAACGGAGCATTAGCTAGTTGATGTAGCTGCAGCTGCAGCTGCACATCAACTGCATGTTAGCAGCAATATGCACACAATTGCCCACTTGACTGGTTGCCAGCAGCAAGCAACTAGAGCGCCAGTTACAGCTAAGTTATAGGTAATGCATGCGTCGCGGTCCGCGGTGCATGTTCGTTGCGGTAGCGTTTGCAGTGCTGGCTATCTTATTGCAGAATTTGCTGAGATTTGGACAAGCTACTACACATGCAAGGAGCTGGTGCAAGCATGAGGACAAGCATACACACGCTACATTTTGCGCATGCACACAAGGCTGATTCAAAAGGCTTTCTTAGGATTACATTAAAGTCATACCGCGGGCTTTTGTACCCGCCAGTCACACACCTCTCTACTCTAAAAGTCACCACAACTTCTACACTTACCAACCAATGCTTGCACTCTAAGTTGCTCCACGTAGCTATTTTGAAGAGCTTTTCAACAAGCTATGCCATGCGCCATATGGTAACGTAACCACCGAGCTACAAGACTTCTACCGCCACGCCCAGAACCTTCTAGACTCGAAACTCATGTCCGCGCCTAGGCCTTCAACCGAAGTCCGCGCCATGCGCCATATGGTAACGTAACCACCGAGCTACAAGACTTCTACCGCCACGCCCAGAACCTTCTAGACTCGAAACTCATGTCCGCGCCTAGGCCTTCAACCGAAGTCCGCGCCTGCACCCTTCTCGACTGGAACTTCCTCGCGCTTGAATCTTCTCGCGCATATTCTTATCCATCGAGCAAGCTAGCGGGTACAAGAATATCCTCAACACTCCCACGTGGGCAGCTTGGCCTTCAACACCCTTAATGCCATCTCCTTGCGTACTCGTGTGTGACAAACTCCCACGCCATCCTTTGCTCTTCCAACCATCTTAAAGACACTTCCCGCACCTTTCATGAGCGTCTTCTTGAAGCTCTTTACTTGCAAACCCTTGTTGCAACTCTCATAGACATTTGCATGTGCTCCCACGTACTCACTCTTGGCAACGTCCTGCACAACACCAACGCCATGCTTCCTGTCCTTTCTTATCCACCATAGTGGTCATCTTTGCTATCTCCTGCATGTGCTCCCATGCTCGCCTTCGGCACACCTGCACCATATGCACAGAAACGTCTCCACTCCTCTTTCTTCTCATGGTCCGTGCTCATGTCAGCTCCCTTGGCTCCCATGGATTCAAAATTGCTCCTCTTGTCAGTGACACCATCAGCAACCTCCACTCCTTCCGAACACTTGTCGCCATTGCGAACTCTCGTCGCCCTGATAACCTCCAGCCTTATGGAATCCTTCACCTTCACACTTGCGGACGCTCATGCCGCCCTGGAAAAACTTCAATCATGTGCAAACCTCCACCTTCACACTTGCGAACACTCACGCCACTTGTGCCACGATTTTCGCACCCTTCTTTTCGAACTCACATGAACGCCACACCTCTAGGCCTTTCTCATGCTTCTTCACGAGCCTTCACTTGCAGTCACCTAAGGACCTTCTTGTCCACCGTCAATACTGCCTTTAAGCCTTCTCATGCTTCTTTCACCAATCATACTGCTCCTCCATAAACATCACCGTGATGGTCCAGCAACATCTTCATTCTTCATGTCGTGGTTGTCTACATGTAAACTCCTCGATACACTTGTCGTAGTTGGTTGCAATCTTCCAGAATTTACCCTAACCTCACAAGACTCAGCTAGAACTCCCGCTTAGCTTACTACCGCTATCACACCTCTAGACACTTGCTATACCAGCGTAGTGTGGGCCCATAACCTGTTAAGATTCGGACAATCAACTACAAAAAGGGGGCGTGTGGTGAGGAGGGGACAAGTGGGAAAATGGCGTGTGCTGGGGAGGAGGGGGTCTATTGTGAGGAGGAGACTTATGAAAAGCGGGAGGGGTCCTATGGTGAGGTGGGGATGGGTGGGGAGTTGGCTTGTAGTGCGGGGGTGGGGGCCTACGGTGAGGGGGAGGAGGCTTATGGTGAGGGGGAGGGGGCCTATGGTGAGGAGGAGGGGACTGGTGCCACCCAGTGGGGAGTTGGCTTGTGGTGCGGGGGAGGGGGCCTGGGGTGAGGAGGAGGGGGCGGATGCGGTGGAGACGGAGAGGGAGGAGGAGGTGGAGGTGATGGTGAAGGTGGGGGTGGAGATGGAGGTGGAGGTGGAGAAGGAGGTGGTGGGGGTGGTGATGGAGGAGGAGGCGAAGGTGGAGGCATAAGCTGACTCTAATCTGGCTGCACAGTCCAGCTCATCCAAAAATTTATCTAGCAGACGCTGTTGGAGCGCCGTATGCGCATATAGCCGTCCTCTCCCCACCAAGTGCCCCATTGGTTTAGGATAAGCCAGTAAGGTAAGCCACTGGATTCATCAGTGCCGAAGCCGACAACGAAAATTGCATGGTTATGGTTACCGGTCTGACAATCATTGTCACCAATATACACGCCACTAATACAATATTGGAAGCTATCCGTCACTCTTATTGCAATACATGTTGGCTGCTTGCACATGGATTGCGCACACCGCAAGTGGTTGGCAACAGAGCCCAAACACCCAGTATGACGTGTACCACAGTAGCAATGTCACTAGCCAACCAGGGAGCGCTACCTAACCACACAACACGCAAAAGTGTGGCAAACACGTAACAAGAAGTCACCCGAAAAAACCTCGAGGAAGATATTACGAAAGTATCTGTTGTATAACTAAGATTCCGAGTTACCAACAAAGTCGAAGCGGGTCTCACAAGCACCTGTCAGAGTAATAGGCAAGTTACTAGCGGTCATCTTTGATTTAATGAGTAAGTTGTTACCAACAACTTGTTAGCCATCATGCACAACCGGCTGAGGGGTTGTTTGAGGGGAACGAATTTGGTACCTTGCTGTGTCACATATGGGTAGCTGTCCTCCTTAGCCAAACCGCCATTTACGAGCATCCACTAGTAGATATTAAAATTTGACTCACCATGGCAACCATTTGTAAAAAAGAAGTTTTCCCAGTCTACCAACTTCTGTGCGCTCAGCGACACGAGCTCCCATGTGGTAATGATGTTGATGGCTTCGACTGCTCCCGTCGCCGCAGATGCCCAGCAACTTCTGCACTGAAGAAGAGTTGCATATGAAGGTATGCAACACAACACACATCAGAAGAGAATATGCCCACAGCCGTGTACAGACAAACGCATGCGAACAACATGTATGCACGTACACGTGCCTCTTCCAAGCCCGTGACGGGAGTGACGGCACCATATTGACGCCAGTCCATCCCGTTAGGGGTAGGGCATATCCCGTAGTATAGTAGTCGGCGAGCAGCTCGACCATATTGATGACCTGTAGATGATATCTGTCAAGTGAATGTCCCAACCATATATATTAGGCTAGGTATCCCGCGGTTCTGCTTAGAAGCATGCTGTACCTGTGCCTGAACACCCCTGGCTGCACGGGTAGCATTTGTGATGATAGTATGGGTTCCCCACATCATGCGTTTGAAGGCTTGGGTGGAGGGAAGCATGCATATCCGCACGCGCATTCATGGCCAGCTGGTTGCAAACGTGTTAGGCTCAATGCGGCTTTGCAGCAATTGCACAAAACCAAGACCGACTAGGCCTCAGCAGTTACAGAAATACTTGACGCTTGAGATACACGTGATAGCACTGGTGAGCAGCAGTCACAACAGTAGTAGCAGAAAATATTGCAATTGCTCACCCAGTACAAAGCATTCGCGTTTTAGTTGTGCTTCATCACGCGCTCCACCGTCCACTTCCATGTGGTGAACACTGCTTTGCGCCCTTGTTGACCATAAGGCATGCCATTAGCAGCACACAAACATCACCCACCAGCAATAGCAGTGCGCTCTGCATGCAAGCGTATAGATGTTATGCATGTGCACACCAATCTACAAGCTAGCAACTTCCACCATGGTGCACCACTGTGGCAGTTGCTACACCAAGTTGCCTCAACGCTGACATACGATTGTCGTACTTTACGCACCACGTGGCAATAGATGCCTCTGAGTCGACCTGTTAAGGGGCGGTAGACAGAATTACAATTACAATTCTGGGTCTTGCCATGCAACTTTGATATGCATGCTGCTGCTAGCATGCAGGTAGCTATCATCTTGGGCATGTTGCAAGCCTAGACGCTTGCAGGCATGCCTCTCTGCGCCATGCATAAGCAACAATGACAACGACTACAGTTGCAAGCCAGCTGCATGCACATTGTCACCGTCACTTGAGCCTCGATGGCATAGCGGAGGGCTTGCATGCGGCCTTTGTGGAAGGAGGGCGCCGTTGCGGCGCACGCGGACGGCGCCGCCCAGCAAACTGCTGCTACCACCAAGGCAGCTAGCAGCAGGGGCACAGGCTTGGCCGCCGTCATTGGAGGTTCCTCACTCAACCGCACTCAGCTGCCTCGATCAGCTTTCTGATGTACTGCGCCGACAGGCGCGGCCCGCAATGCATTTTGCGGGCCGCAACTGTCGGGCGTGCGGCCCTAGGACGTCCCACATTATTGTTGCAGTACTGGTAAGGTCAAATGCCCTTATTTCGGCGCTTGCCCTTATTTTACAATGCCGGTTTTTGAGCGTTGTCTGCGCTGTTTTAATTGGAAGGCGATGGGCTCTTGTGGGCTGTTAAATACGTTCCATAATGACCGTCCAATTCAAACGGCATCGCGTTTAAAGCAGTATAGCGGGAGATATGAATTTTTGTTAAAAGCTTGTAACTGAAATCACTTTTAAATGGCAATGCCTTTTGGGGTGCGGTTTGTTGCATCGCTCAGTTTACTCAACAAAGCAACTTATTATAGAGTTTCAGCCTAATTGATTAAGATTTGAGCAAGTTAGTGTGGCAAGCCTATCGCTTGTCGTTGTAACATTTTTAAAATCTGTAATAGCTATATATAACCCTTGATTGGGGGTAGCTATTAACGTGAAGTTTATTGCATGGTTTTAGTTAATAGGAATTACAACTTATCACAAAACTGCAGCCTATTTAGATAGGAAACGAAAAAGTTAGTGTGCCACCCCTAACGCAACCAATTGTAAAGTGCAAACTATCATATGGGGGTGTTTGCTGCTTGTCGTAGCGCGTGTGAGTTGGTTTCGCTGTTGTGCTGAGTGTTAGCTGCTACTTTGCGTGGATGCAAGTAGTGGGGCCTATGCTGGCATGCAAGTTGCTGTGTGAGCACACGGACTTGGTGGGAGGGAGTTGCATTGCAAGGAGGCTATGCCTACACAAGTAAGTTGCTGTTTACTACACTAGGCTAATGCTATGCTTGTCTACTGTTGGGCTCAGAGGTCTTTTCATCCTCGCCCATGTGGTTTACCTATTACCAGCATGTTAATGTGCCTCATCTCAAGCACTCTGTTGGCAGGTGAGAAGGACTGCAGCAGGCATTGCCAAACAGGTTCAGCTGCGCGCAAAGGCACAGCTGAACCAACACAAGAGGGGGCCATACATGAAGAGAAAGGAGAGAGAAGCATGTCGGCGTGTGAGGCTGCATCGTCCTCACACGCCGACATGCTTCTCTCTCCTTTCCTGCATGAGAGATTGGCCTGCCAGAGTCAACCATGAAGGACTACGTCGCTGACCCTGCACGCTTAGACAATTACAAGTGAATTCTGGTTCTGTGCATGTCATCTGTTACATGCTTGTAAGTGCCACTATGCCAGGGGTCATGCTTACACATGTCATGTTTTCGAGGAGCGGGGAGGCCTACCTTGCTTACTGTTGACGAGGAGTGCAAGTTGGTGCAGCTGCTTGCATGGCAGAATAATATTGGGTGTGCTATGACGCAGTACGACATCTAAGTGCACGTAGGCAAAACTGCTCTTCAACGATGCAAGACGATGGCAGCTCAAAGATGGCATACCTGGTGCAAGATGGGTCCGCCTCTTCATGAAGAGGCACAAGCTCAGCAAGGGTAAGGCAGAAGCTGTGGTTGTCAGCAGGCGCCACAGCTTTAGAAGCTGGATGGTCAAGGATTTGTTTAAGCGCCTGAAGGAGGTCCTTGACTTCATGAAGATTGGGCCTGACAGTATCATCTCCAGATGGGTCCGCCTCTTCATGAAGAGGCACAAGCTCAGCAAGGGTAAGGCAGAAGCTGTGGATGCCAGCAGGCGCCACAGCTTTAGAAGCTGGATGGTCAAGGATTATTTTAAGCGCCTGAAGGAGGTCTTTGACTTCATGAAGATTGGGCCTGACAGTATCATCTCCTGCGACGAGATAGGCATTGAGCCAAACTCCACCTGGAAAAACACACAAGTCATAGTGAAAAGGTTAGTATTATGCACGTACATGATGATTTTGACCTGTAGCATTCACACATGCCCCTTGGTGCGGCATAACTGCCGCGTCATTGGCCAGAATTTGATTTGAAAAATAGCTACGTGTAGGCAACTTGATAAGCTATCATTCATTCACTCACATCACCGCCAAAAAACAAACAACATAACCGCTGTAATGGCCCAAACCTTATTTAGCCGAATTAGGGCATTTGACCCTAGTGTACTGCTAATCCAAGCGCACCTGGCATCGCCCCGCCGCCGAGGGCAAGTCGCCGAGGACGCTATGTTATAATAGAGGGAGCTCTAGATCTAGACCTCGAACCGACGTTCGTTACGTCACAGCAGAAGGCTCCGCGGGCCTGCGGTTGTCCTAGTGACTCGTACAGGCCAAGTGATAAACGGCTCAGCGTTATGACTGCTGTCCGTGGCATGCCCCGTTGCAGAAAATTGTTTTGTCTTGGCACATCTTACTTCAATGACAGATTTATGACCAGCATGTATCAACGCATGCCCTTTTTGTAAATGATATGAGCATAGGTATGCTACTACCAAGGCCTTGCATGACATGGCATGGTCACTTATACTCTTGGTAATAGCACATCTAATTTCTTGGATGATGTATTGCACACCTGATGAGCTTACGAGCATATTAGCCGCTGCTGCCTATACATGCCCCATAAGGGGCTATTACGTCCACACATGGAACGCTCTCATTCGCATGGGGCCTGCCGGGTGTGCCAGTACTGGCACAAACAGTTTGTGCCTGTACTGGCACCTGCCTTTTGAGGCTAGACCCCAACAGCTCCAAAACGGGCACAAAACGGCTTGTGCCCGCAATGGATGCTAACTTACCTACTGGTTAATGGCAGAAGCGGTTCATAATTGGAACGAGCACCAATTTTCAAGCCAAGACGGGCACGGTTGCAGACCAGTGCCATGCTTGGTCTAAATCTAAGTGTGCCAGCATTGGCACATAAGAACTATGTGCCATGACTGGCATATGCATTATGAGGTATTAGCATGTGCCAGTGCTGGCACCAATGTTGATTATGCTATTGGATTTACCCAATGTATTTAGGATTTTCACTACTGTCCCTGTACCTTGCTGAGGGACTGGCCTAACACCCTCGGTTCGGCTGCGGAGGTAGATATTTTTGCCTGCCTGCTTGCCTACCGATGCACCGGCCAGCTGGCCATTGCCGTGCCCTGCGTAGTTGTTAAATTGTCTAGTATCAAGTTCACAATGTTAGCTGGGCTAAAACCCCTTGCGTGGTAGCATGTTTCATTTACCATGATTTAGCAACATTAAAAAGGGCATTTTACGCAACGCTTTCCAAGTACACCATAAAAGCTGTGTCAACACCAATATGAGCAACTATTATAAAAGTCACAGCCATAGCTATAGCTACAACTACAACTACACGGCGACTGCTATGGCAATTGTCATCATTGCTCCCTCCACAAGCTGTACCTCCTGTGCAGCGTTGCGACCATATGAGGATTAGCACACCAGCATCAGACTGGCAGACCAATACACCTAGACCATCAGGTTTACAACAAGCAAGTCTACTCAGTGGGTCTAGATCCAGTCTTGTGCTAGAATCAGACCAAGTCGTCAAGCCAATATTCGACTCGCCCACTAGCAAGACCTACAAGGCAAACGCAGCCTAAATTGAAGGTTTAACTTGCTGGTCTGCTAAGCTAGACCATTAGAGAATCAGTAGGAGACATAAGGCAAGTGGTAGCAAGCTACATTGGACAAGCTTAAGTGTTGATTATCCCGATAGACCTTCCTTGCGGCTTGCACTGTTGAGATGAATGATGACAAGCTCACACAAGCATATGTGTGCATACCACAACAACACCAATGTCAAGGATACAATGCACTACAGGACCTTAGCATACGCACATGCTATATCGTGACTAGAGACTCTTCTCCAACAAGAGAGTTCTACAAAGTTCCACAGAGTTCTTGTCTACTACAAGTCCGCGGGCTTTTATACCCGCCAGCTACACATGCCTCTACATTGGAGGCCACTGTGTCTAGCATACTTCATCAAATGCTGCACGCTACATTGCACCACGTAGCCAACTTCAAGAGCTTTCCAATAAGCCGCCATACATGCCATATCATATGCCCTATATGGCCAAGTTATCATCGAGCTGTCATCATGCTTCTTGCCTCGCCTAAACCTTCTAGACTCCAATCCGCCTGAACCTTTCAGACTTCAATCCGCGCCGCGCTTGGACCTTCTAATGTCTTCGCCTGGAATGTTTTGGGGGCTATTCTTATGTAAAGGGCAAGCTGACCGACTCACCTATTGACCTGCATGTAGGAATATCCTCAACATGCACAAATTGTCATACCCCTAAAGAAAAAGTTAAAATGAAGGAAGACACACATAGCTAAAAACGCAAGCACGCTCATATGACCATGCACGCACGCACTTGTGTGTTTGCGCACGCGCTGACCACACTGACTTGAATAACAAAGGACGACACATCAAGTACAAACAAGCATGTCTGTGCGCATAAATGCGCTCACAAAAAGAATTTGCTAAAACGGATTGAGCTTGAAACCGCAGGCTTCCACAACGGATGAAGTGAGATTGAATCTCCTGCATAAGGGAACATACCGTGTAAAAGGAAACGTGTGCAGCAGCTGCAAGGCAAGAAACGTAATGATAAAAAATAAACATGAAGACACAAAGTCAGGCTTACTTAACACAGTCAGCCACGCTTACAGGCTGTCACAATACACGTCCATCAACACACAAAAGCTGTGGCCAATGACGGTTGACTTGGGCAACAAGCTATTTAACTTAACACGTTGAACACATGCAGCTCATTGCAATTTCAGCTGACATCTCACCATCAAATTCAGCTTGGGCAGCTAAGTCGTCACGCTAAAATTGCTACCTGCCGCAATATACAACCTACACACACAGCACAACATGCGAGTTAAGGTCGGAGTTAATGTTACCGTAAGAGAGGGAGCAGCAGGCAAAATGCAGCAAGTTGTCAGCTTGCATTAAGCTGTGAGGCTGAGCCAAGCAGCCTGATGCAAGCAAGCAGACACAGAGTTTCAAGCTAAACTGAAGAAAGAGATTCAAAGCAACAATTTGCATCAGGCGACAAGTTGCTGGCTTGCTGCAGAGCAAGCAGACATAAAGTAAAGTAAGGGATAGCAAGAGAAATAGGAAGCAAGCTGCTCGCCTGCGTCAAGCTAAGCCGCTAGACAGCTTGATGGTAGCTGCTTGCTGCGTGTTGCCTGCAACACCATGTAAATCATAAAATTATTTTACAAACAAGCTCGCACCTGCAAATCCAACACAGCCCGCCCGCCCACCCAGCAGCTCAGGCCGGCGGCACCACATCCACAAATCTGAGCGAAAAACCTACAGGAATAACTTGGGCTAGGCTACAAGTTGTAGGTTTCAACCTCAGTCATTAATAATTTACGAAATGTTGGTCAAAGTGGTTACGTATGTGTACTAACTAACTTGTTTAGCCTGATCGGTAAAAAATGTTGGTATGTATGTAACCCGATATTTGTTAAAACTTACAATGTGACAGCGCACAAGTTAATGATAATACCGACTCACCCAATACTTATCCGATATATACTGAGTGAGTCAATACCTATCTGGGCCTTTTGGCATGAACCCGGATAAGACTGGGTTTTTATAAAAGCTTTCGCTTGGACTAAGCTCCTATGGACTACGGAGTTTATGCCAGTCTTAGGGTTTCAAGGGCTAATGTCAATGTTGACATTAATCCACATAATGTTAACACTGGCACAAACTACTTGGACCATTATTGATTATAGCTTGTGCCAATGTTAACACGGGCTTACTTATGTGCCATTGATGGCACATAAGTTGTGCCATAATAGGTCTGTAATTTATATACCAGTAATGGCACAGTTTGTGTCAGTCTTAGCACGGGCGCTAGCCCCATGTGATTGTCAAACTGCCGCTCTCATGGCGATGTCATTACTTTTATACATACTTGTCATGTAGCAAAGGCTCGACTGCGGAGTGTGCTCGCAGTGGGGATGCGCGTTGCAGTGTATAAGCATGTGCGCGAGCATTGCTGTGGAGTCACATGTTTTAGGGCCAACAACCAGGCTGTTTTTTACCGTGGAAATGTTCCAATGCTCCATTGCGCACCTGGATGAGGCGGAGCGACTGCAATGCAGCGCGCAGGCGCATGTGGCTGCCCACATAGGTCAGAGATCTCTGCATAGTGTTGTGGACTCTATTGTGCATGCCTCGTGCAGGTGTGGTGGGTGTTGGGCCAGGTGTTGCAATCCAGACAAGTGAGTGGACACCCAGCCAAAGACTTGGTGCAACAGAGTGGAGCCTGCCAACGGCGGCAGGTCTTGCACTGGTGAAGGTGCCCGTGTGTAAGTTGTAGGCACGTCTTCTGTCAGCAAAGGTGGCGAGGTGAAGTCATACGCCGTTCGTGCAGGTGGTATCGATTGCTGCTAACAGCGGTATATTCTCATGCCACGGTTTGATTTAAGTTTTCAGCCAACGCATTGCCATGTCGCCTAGCCAGGTGGGTGGCTCATTCTGCTGGTACTGAGGCACCCGCATTCTGTCGAGCACATACGAAATAGCAATGTCCTCAGGTGCGTGAAGGTTAAGGAGCTTGATGGTCTGCTGGATGGTCAACGGGCTGGCGGGCATCAGATGCACGTGGTGCGACAACTCGCGCCCACGGTCGATGACAGCGTGTGCCAACCTTGGCAAGGTCTTCATCTGGCAGTAACGGGTCCATTGGAATGCTATGAGTAGGTCATTTCGCACTTTGTTTGAAGCTTCCGTCGACCACCGTTTCACATTCTGTGAAGATGGCCACATGAGCAGGTACGGTGCCTCTTGCACCTGGTGATAAAAACGGCGTTGAAACTCTTGTCGCGGTTGCGTGACATTGCGTGTGGGCCTTCCAAGCAAAGCGTCATGCTAAACAATGTTAAGTGCATCATGCAAGTTCTCGTGTCCGATCACCGTAGCCCTCCAGCATTGGTCCCACTGTACCTCCGCTGGAGTGGGTGGGAGATACTGAAGGCTAAGGGGACGAAGGGGATGAAGGAATGGAAAGTTCGCCTCTTGCTTAGCCATGAACTTGCCAGCTCCTTTCCTGCCACTGGGCAATGACACGCCACACCCAATCTGCGCCAATCCTAAACCTGCCGGCATGATATCCAGTTAAGGAAATCAACCAGAAGGTGCTAGCCCGTGTGAAAGGGGGCAGGTGGAAGATTACCCTTTTCAAAGATCGATTGATACGTGCTTGATCCGCCAACCCTCTCATGTAAGTCGCATCGCGTCCCCTTGCGTTCCTCATGCCCTGTAGTGCGGTCGTAAGGGTATGAAAGCATTCACGCCACTGCCACTCCTTCATTACGGACGAAAACATGCTGTCTCCGACCAGTTATGCACATCCCCACCGGATACATGCAGTCTTGTCCCACCAACAAGTCGAATGATGTCGAGTTCGTCACAAGACATCTGATCCAGAATATGCAGTCCTCCCCTTTCTCACTGCCACACAGCTTGATAGGTAGCTGCTCTTTCGTCCTCGAACGGACTTCGTTGCTCCCAACGCTATCTCTATGTTGAATGAGCATGGCTCGAGGTCGTTGTCGCTTAGCTGCAACGCCTGCGTTGCTGTCCTCCCCAAAATGACTGGCTGCGCACCCGTGTCTAGCAACACCAAGCGTGGTACATACCCTCCGTTGCTGATGTGTCTGTCCTTGTTGTTTACCATCGCCACTCGCGGCCACACGTGCGCACGCACCGACGGTCTCGTGAGAACCAAGGTGTCGTCGCTGCGCGCAACTGTATGCACCATCTTCTCCTCTACCCCGTGCTGCTGCTCCGGTGCCGTGATGGTCCTCACATGACACACTTGCACTTTCTCCTAAACCTTCATCACCTTCGTGCTGGTCCCGACCAGCTCCGCGCGGGCGTTG
The DNA here is from genome assembly GCA_009103225.1 of Chlorokybus atmophyticus. Taxonomy (NCBI): domain Eukaryota; kingdom Viridiplantae; phylum Streptophyta; class Chlorokybophyceae; order Chlorokybales; family Chlorokybaceae; genus Chlorokybus; species Chlorokybus atmophyticus. The sequence continues at coordinate 45,554 of RHPI01002368.1, forward strand.
CAGTCACCCCCCTTGTCGGGCACGTGCTCGCCAACCGCGTCAGCTGCGCACCGTGTTGCACGCTGCGTACTCAAATGGCATGCCTTGCATCCGCGCCTGCAGCTGCTCCAAGGCCGCCTTCAACTCCTTCACTTCGTTGCGCAACACCGCGGCCTCCGCCAAAGCCTCATTGCTGGTCGTGACTGCCTCCGTCGTCGGTGTTGTGTCCGCGGCACTCCCTCGCGCCAGCATCACCTGCTGCGTCGGCATCCGCCCCGCTCGTACTCTCGTCCCGCACTCGGTCTCAGCTCCGGATGCTTGCTCCAACTCTCATCCATCATGTGGCCTGTCTTCCCGCAGTGTCCACACCGATCAGCTTGAGCCTCCCTTGAGCTGCTGCCCCTCCTCGGATAATCGCGTTGAATGTGGTCGGCTGCACCGCACGTGTAGCAGCTCCACTCCGTCGGTGGCGTCATCGCCGTTGCCACCCTCACCGTTGTCGTCGTTGGTTGCTTCACCTCCTTGCTGCTGGTCTCCCCTCTGTTCAGAACTAGGATAGTCCTCTTGTACTCCTCCGCGTGCTGCACCGCTTCCGCCATCTCAAGTACATGCTGCAACGAGTACTTCTTCAACAATCTTTGTCCAGCCATAGCAATCGTCACCTCCTTTGATAGGTGTTGCTCAAGCTGCTCTACATAGATGATTGCGGCTGCCTTGTCCTTCAAGGTCGAGTACTCCGTGTCCTCCAACACGTTGGTACATTCTCTCGTACATCATCCTTGGTGTCTCACCCTCTCTTTTTCGGATTAGAGTCAGCTTCTTGATCTTTTCATATGTCATGGGCTTGAATGCTTCCTTCAACCTCTTGTAAAGCTCCTCCATGGCTGGTGTTGATGCCAGCGCTCCTCCCGACCTCACCGCTCGTTCCTCCACCATGCCAGCTGCTGCAAGCTCCCTCTTGGTAACGATCGTCTCGTAGACGGTGTATGCCTCGTGCTTCAAGTATTGTGGGATCAAGCGGAATGTCTTCTCCTCCATCCACAATAAGTCTCGTGTCGCCCATTGCAAACACTCAGCCTTGGATTTCACAATAAACTGCCTTTATGACAATGTTCCTGGCCTTCCACTGAATGACAAAAATGTGCTGGTGCTGCTAGTGTCATCCTCCACGAGACTGAACACTCTAGCCATGCTACCACTTACTATCTTGTCAACCACACACTGGTCTTACCAACCACCGAAGTCCCTGGATCCGGTCAGCAAGTGAACAGTCTACACGAGGGTGATGATGACGTCCGTGTCCTTCTTGTAGATGTACTTGGTAAGCAGGGCACGATGGTATGTGCCCGTATGTGTCACACACTCTCAACAACAACAGTCTCAGCTAAGGCACCAATCGCATACAACACACGAAGATGAATTGCATTAGTGATATGGCACTTGTATGGCACTTGTAACTTAGTATGGTATGGTAACTTGCTGACCGGATAGGTACATCTGTTTAATCACACTACTTTTACAATGAACAAGTCAATGACACATGTCTTTATCTAGCACAACCAACCAAGAATGCACTAGACCATGGTCAAAGCTACTTGGACTTGCTCTCCTCCAGCTCCAGCTCTAATCGACGCCTTCAATGATGAGTAGACCGTCTCCATGACCAGCTCTTGACTGCCACATGGATGCCCACTCCTTCCACTAGTCCTTCTCCACTGACAACTCCCAAAACAACCCCGATTACACCCATCAGATCTGGGTTACGCTGATGTCCGATTGCACTTGTTGTAACTCACCAAAAAAAACTCCCCTCACTCAACAAGGTCCTCATCTACCTTCCCATCACAAAACCCAACAGATCTTATTGTCTGGATATGCTTCTACAAGCATATCTAACTACCTCATGCCTACAACCAGCCCACAGTCTGTTAGTGCCCTGCATGTAATCATATGCCAAGACAACCTAGCTCAACTCCTTTACTGGCATGACATGTTCGTGTGCATGCATAAGTCCGCACGTGTGTGCGTGCACACATGTGCTCCCCAAACGGTGCATGCACGCACACGCATGACTTGCCGGTCTACCAGTAGTATAAACTATCATTTACACGTGCAGCATGCATTGCAATCATCTCGTTGATACTTACACGACTCTTCAGTTTGTCTGATGCTGTGACTCAGAGAGCGTTCTCAGCGTCCTGCGTTTATCAGCCATCACTGTACCATAAGTCAGCAGCTGTTGTCGAGGTGAGAGAGAGACGTCGACACGACCAACACGTGCGCACGCATGGGTGCGCACGTGCGCCCGTGTTTGCGTGTGTGCGTGTGGATGTAGATGAGTGACATGTCGGATGCAATAGTCTGTCTCAAATTACTCGTCCACACCGCCGCTTCCTCCTCCTCCTCCTCCTCCTCTTCTTCCGTGCTTCCTTTGCATATGTGCTTTCGAGCGTGCACACGCCTCGTAACACGCACCATACACCACAGCATAGCAGCTTGAGATTCAACGTGTGGCGACATCTCTCAATTGCCCCTTCGACGTGATTGCAACTGGGAAGGCACCTCCTCCTCGTCACTACCAACATTAGCCTCGCCTGGGTTGGTGGTGTTCACGCGTGTGGACAGTCAAGGCGTATGCATGCCCGCACAAACAAACAGAGACGCATGCCCACGCGCACACGCGTGCATCTGCGTTGACGCAAACATGCGCAGGCACGCGCTTCATGTGTTGCAGGTTCAGATGACACCAGGAAACAAACACCTCGCTGCTGGTCCACCCGACATGGTTAGCCGCGTCTTCAACCATAACATTGCTCCTCCACACCATCTCACACAGTCTTCTCCAAACGGACCTTTCACTCTCCTGCTCTATGATGAGGAGGAACCAACATGAGAACGTTCTTCATGTTGGTTTTTGCTTGCTCGCAGGCAATCATCTTTGGTAGCGGCACCCATGTGCACTCAATGTGTAGCTGCCGACAACTGTACAGAGCAACAGTCCTTGCTGGTATTGGAGAGCTATTTCACCGCTTGTAGCTCGAACAGAGTAACATAGTTATCATGCGCGCGAGCACGCGCACACGCACGCGGGTGAGCCTTGCATAGACCGAGTTGTGTCCGCTGAACGAGGCATTGCCACACCGCATGGGGCCCAGTCACATGTATGCATGTCCGAGCATTGGAGTGCCAGAGCGCTTGGAGTACTCACGCAAGCTGTACACATGCACAGATTGTACCGATCCATGCACTCGTTGTTGAAGTAATAGTATGTGTGATTTTGATATAGCACGCTTGGCTGCAGCAGGACACCTCCAGCGCCAGCCCCTCCTCCTCCTCCGCCTCCTCCTCCTGGTTCTTGTCCTTCACGACGCTTGTCATTGATTGACACTGAACCAGCGCCGCCAGCAAGCGAGACAGCACTGACACTCGTAGACAGAGTGGCCACTAACATCATCATCTGAGCTGGAATGACAAGTGGCAGTTGGGAATGCAGCTTGCCAAAAGCACACACTTGTTACCTTACATACATGGCAACAGTCAACAAGCATTGTGTGGCCTTTGTGTACGTATGATGGCGGATATGTGTGCGGGCGTGTGCGGGTGTGCATTTGTAAACCGCACGTGTGGGCTTGATTTGCCTGTAGTTAAAGTTGCAGTGGTATGTGGCTACACGACCTTGCGGATGTGCATTTATGACCTCTTACTGTGAGTGGTTTTTGATCTTTGCAAGGCCGTGTCTCGTGCAGCTGCTAGCTGCATGCTAAGTATCCATGGAATTTGAGGTGAACACGCACAAAACAGAATTGCATGTTGCACAAATTGGTTCAATCACGGCAATGCGTGCTACGCTTGCCTGTACAATGGCTACATACAAATCGTCTTCTCTCTCTAACTCTACATGAATGTCCTTTGTAGCAAATGTAAACAAATGCTTATGCCCAAGCTAAACGAATGAATGAAAATTTTCTCTCTCTCTCTCTCTCTCTCTCTCTCTCTCTCTCTCTCTCTCTCTCTCTCTCTCTCTCTCTCTCTCTCTCTCTCTCTCTCTCTCTCTCTCTCTCTCTCTCTCTCTCTCTCTCTCTCTCTCTCTCTCTCTCTCTCTCTTGTGTACAGCACTGCACCTAATCCNTACAGAACAGAACTTGCGTACACTACGATTGGTGCAAGGCGGGACGACAAATGTAACAACCCAACAAGTGAATGATCTCTCACAACATGGCACATACAAGTACAAGATTACTATTTGGCAGGTTGGATCTGTATTGCGCTCAGCTTGGCGTTGTCCTTCACGCTCGTGACCTGGACCTGAATGTATACCTATATCTAATCCAAGTCTATGTATACATATATATAGCCAACATATACCCATCTTTAGGAATACATACATATAGCCATCCAGACCTTGCTGGCACTGGCATTGGCAGCTTTGTTTTCTGCTTCAGTGCTTCTCCGAGGCTCCTTTGAGTCAGCGTCTAGTCCGCAAGCAAGCCACAACCAGCCCGCACCGCACGCACGCCTATGTGTGTGTGTGTGTGTGTGTGTGTGTGTGCCCAGCCTGTAGGCTATTGAAGCGCGTCTGTTGGCTCTCTAACCTCCTTCCCAATAAATCAACTGAGGGCTGTTGCAAGGGACTGTCAACCAAGTAGTCTTAAGGTTGTCCCAACCATCGATAGCTGTCGCCCTCAACTGTCAGGATACTTCTGCTTGCTTCTTCTGCATGCAACAATTTTCAGCTCAAGGCATAAGCACACCAGCAGCAGCAACATATCCGTTGTTTCGTTGATTGAGAACCACAGTAACTGCCAGTTCAGTGATATGCATGCACGCGTGCACCAACCAAGAAGCCTGTATAGCTTCTGTGCGTGCACATGACCATGCGCGTGTGTGTACCACAAAATGCTACAGTACGCCTTTGAGCTCTAGCCTCTAGCATGCACACCGCTGAGCGTCACACACAGCCTGCGCGACGCTTGAAGCTACTTTCAACTGGCTGTGACTGTGACAAGTTGCCCCCTACCCAACCGTACCCTACCCTACCCTACGCTACCGGGCGGCGACGCGGGGCATGAGGATGTGGGGGGGATGTCACGGGCTTGCTTGCAAATGCTTAAGCAAGTGTGAAGCAAGCTTGACGATGTGTGTGGCTGGGGTGGGGTGGGGTGGGTAACCCGTGGGTGGGTGGTGGTGATGACAATGTGCGAGGTGGGTGGGGTGGGGGGGAGGTCACGGGCTTGCTTGCTTGCTTTACGCTTCCTCCCCATGCATGCTCGCCATCATTGGAACACGCTCACGCCAAGCAAGCTTAAGGCGTGACCTGCCTTCCTGCCTCACGCGTGCTGTCGTTGTCGCCCTACTGGAAGAAGTGCGTGTGGTGGTAAGCTTCAAGTCAAACTATTAGCGGGCATAGCGAGAGAAAGTCTGTGCGAGAGACCTTGTGCACTGCGCAGCCGTAGTTGTGGGGGTTGCAACAACACCGTGAGCACACCCACCCACCACCCCAGCATCATCACGTCAGCACCTGTGCGGCCGTAGGTGCGTGCAATAGACACACACACACTGCGTCTGGTGGGTGGGTGCCTGCATGATGCGTGTGCGTCATGCTGCATCACATTGTGCCACTTTGTCAACGGCCGCTGTGACAGCTACAACTTCTCACCTGCGTGCCAGTTTGCCCTATGTGCTTGCCAGCTTCTGTCCCTGTGAGGGTATATGTAAATGTTGATGTGCCTCCGCGTCCACGTGTGCAGGACAGTCCACACATCACAGTCATGGCCCGCAGCAAACAGCCATCACGGTAATGGCGTTTGGCCTGCTTGTCATCGTCGTGACGCTGGTGGGCGCCAACGCTTTCGCCAGCGACGACGTCATCAATGTGCATTAGCAAGGCCGCAGGAGGCTGCTGCAGTCTGATCCCAACGCCAACAGAACGCTTGCGAACGGCTGCGAAGGTGTGGACGGCTTCTGTACGCTATGCTCGTCAATCTCAGACAGGTCAGTCAATCGCGGTGCAATACTATTGCCATAGAGCCATAGAGCTTGTTGGCAAAGCAACCAAACAGCAGAGTGAGATACATATACGACAATACACATGCATGCAGCCTGATAAACTCGACATGACATGACATGACATGGTTCTTCCCCCCTGCAAAAAAAAACAGTTTGTGCGATGCGAGTATGGCATCCCAAGCTCCTTCACGTGTGCAGCTGGAGGCGACAGCTTCGACCCTTGCTTGTAGACCTGCGCATTCAGTTTTGCAGCAAGCGTGCAGCTGTGATGACCCCACCACTTCTTGCTTCTAAGCCCTGTTGCAGGGGAAGTGGATGACAGCTGCACTTGATGAAGCGGCCTGAACTGGTGGTGGACCGCGTATGCATGTATCTATGCAGGGGTAATTAGGGCTGAACACGCTCGCGCTCTCGTCGTTGCAATGTTGCCTGAAGAAGAGTGCGCATCATTCTCGTGCTCTTGTAGTGTATGGCAGCCAGATTACAACCATTGCAAGTGTTTATGCCCGCCTGTAACTGGCTTAGCTTTCTCTTGCAGCAGTTATTGCAACAGTCATGAAGATGTATGTAATATTGTGAACTCAAAACAACCACGCAGGCAAATGTCAAGCACATGACCGCAAGCCCAGTGGGTGTAGTTACCCTTGTGTGTGTGATAGGTGTGCCCATCTCAATTATATGTATGTGGACTGGATGCCGCGTCTGGCACAAGTTGTGCCATGCAATCAGTTTGCAAACGCGAGCATGAGAATTCAAGTTGTGACAAGCATTGACCAGATTGCTGCTGGATAGTCACTGGCACAGTGGCTGCCAGCACTGACTGACACACATCAAGTTGCGTCCGCTCTTATGTAATCATAAGCATCTTGACCTCCATTTCCTTTTGCCCTGTAGGCAAGCTCATAATCTTGGTATACCATGTCTTGTTGCCACCAAGTTCCCGCAGAATGGCTGCAACACCGCATATCAGAACCATTGCCTTGCACTCACCTTAAAAATATAAAGTAAAGCAACGTGCCAAAACAACCCAGCGTCAGAGTGCCCGCAGTCGTGCGCGCAGTCTCCCTTACAGCAGCCACACACATGTGTGTGTGTGTGTGTGTGTGTGTGCGCGCGTGCATGCGTGTGTGTGTGCGTGTGTAATCGTCACGTTGGTTAGCCACATGTGGTGTGGACCAGTGTCATTTCTCACTCCGGCGAGGCGTAAGCTGTGCACAAGCAGATCCACAGCCTTGATGTTGTCAATCTGTCACACATGCCGTGCCCGTTGCTCATCACCGATGGCATGTCGTGTGTGGTTGATTGAATGGCACGTACACCTAGCTGCATGGACAGACTGCACCACACCCTTCTCAAGCAGCACAGCTTCAGCGCTTCAGCAATTGTTAATGTGCGCTCACGCTCATGACATGTTGGTCTGTCGGTACTGTCACGCGTGCAGCATGCATTGGATGTGGATGAGTGACATGTTTGTCCATCATAACGGCAATGCAGCCATATGGTCCGTCTCCATCACTAATGCCCCTTTGGCAGAAGTGACAAGGCACCTCCTCCTCATCACATACTATCATCCAGCCTCGCCTGGGTTGGTGGTGTTTGGTAGTTGGGTGGGTGTTCATGCGTGGACAGTCAGGGTGTCTGCATGCCCGCACGCACCAACATAGACCCACACACCCACGCGCACACACGTGCATGTGTGTGTCCACGCACGCGCGCATACAGGCACATTTGTGCATGTGTTGCAGCATGCAACAGAGAAGTAAGCCAACCTCGTTGTTGGTCCTTACCAGACATGCGCGCAAGCGCCTTCAACTGTCAGGTCATCTTAAACACTCGCTCCTCCTCCTCCTCCACCACGCCATCACACACAGTCCTCCCCTTCAAGTGGACCTTTGTGACCCTCTCTCGCCAACTCACTTCTGTACTACCATGATGAGGAGGAGGAGAAGACACGTCCTTCATGTCGGTGGGCTTGTACATGTGCTTTCACAGGCATTTGTCCAGAGTCTGCGGCACACCTGTCGTGCACTCATTGTTCTGTGCTGTGTTGTCAACACTGTACAGAGCAACAGTGACCGCTGGTGAATGATATTCGTGCATGTGTCATCCCCTCTAGTCAGATCTGCGGTGGATATGCGGTTACAAGACGTTTGTGTACTGTGTGTTTGTGACAGCTGGCACAGTTTGTGTTCTCCGCAAAGTCCGTGAGGTGTGGAGAGGCTAGCTGATTGGTAAATAACCATGGACTTGGAAGCAAACACACTGTAATGGCAAGCCCGCACAGGACAAGTTGCGACAACAAGATCGTTTTTAATCACAACCCATGCGAGCTACGCTTGCCAATACAAATGCTACATACAGATCGTCTTCTCCCTCTAACTCTACATGAATGTCCTTTGTAATAAATGTAAACAAATGCCTACGCCTAAGCTAATCGAATGAATGAAAATGTTCTGTCTCTCTCTCTCAGCGTTCCCACTCACGACTCTTATGTACAGCACTGCACCTAATTTCACAGAACAGAACTGCGCGAGCTTGTGTACACTACAAATTGGTATCGAGGCGGGGACGACAAATACAATAACTCAACAAGAAATGAATGACTCTCCACATAAATGATCTCTCTCTACAAAATGGCACAGATACAAATTGATTGACACTATTTGGCAGGCAGGATCTGTATTGCGCTCAGCTTGGCGTTGTCCTTCACGCTTGTGACTTGGACTTGGATGAAACCGTCTGTGACCCACACAGTGTATTGACGCACGTAAGCCTTGAGGGCGCCGCCGGCAGCAGCAACGATGTCAAAGGTGTTCTCCACCTGAGAAAGAAAGAAAGGTAGATGTGGGTACTCTGGAACACACGCTCATACATAAACCCAGGCATACACACCCACTCACAGACACACAACACTATCACTTACGCTAGCTCCGTTGATGGCCACATTCATGGTCCTCTGTCCCGTATTCGTCCAATAGAACTCCGCCCAGTTCAGACTCACATAATAGTTCCCGTTGGTCACCGGCACCTTGTAGTAGAAGTTCCCGTATCTCTCCCTCTGATAGATGGGCATGCGGCCGTCGGACGCGCCGGTGATGGCCTTGTTGGTGCCCGCGCTGGCCCCGCCCGTGAAGTAGACGTCCTTGAGCCAGGTGAGGCCGGAGGAGTCGACGAAGTTGGCGATGGAACCGCAAGCGATGGCAATAGAGGTGGTGCCTGTAGAGAAAGAGCGCGAGAGGTTAGAGATAGGCACATACACATACACGCGCACACATGCGCGTGCGTGCATGCACACATGCACACACCTGCTACTGGGGGTGGGGGTGATGAGGGTGGAGAGGGTGGTGGAAGAGGGCGAGGAGGAGGGGACTTGGCCAACGGAGGAGGAGGGGGACTGCAACACACAACAAGAGAGTGAGTCCTGATACCTGTTTAACAACATAACAGAAACTGATTGTGCAGTATGTTGCGCGCGCGTGTGTGTGTGTGTGTGTGCATCTGTGTGCCACACACACACCTCTTCTTTGGTGGCGGTGGCATCGGCGGGCTGGGCGGGCTCGGTGGCGGGTTCGGCGGACTCGGTGGCGGCGGGCTCGGAATATTGCTCGGAAGCGTCTTCGTGACTTTGATCCCGTCAACCTTCGCATTATCCTTGACAGAAACGAACTGTATGTTGAGGTTGCCGTCGGCGACGTACGTCGTGAACGTGCGCTGGACGGCCACGTAAGGGGCGAACGCGTCGTCAAAGATGTCGTAGTTGGTAAGGACGGGGGAGCCTTCTAACAACACATTGAAGACGCGGGAACCGCCCTGAAGAGAGAAGTGTGTGTGTGTGTGTGCGTGTGTGTGCGCGTGCGCGTGCGCGTGTGTGCGTAAGTTCACACATGCCCTTGCCCATGCGCGCGCGTGTGTATGTGTATTCGTGTGCATGTGCACTTTGTCCGATTGTACCTGAGTCCAGTAGAACTCGGCGAAGTTCAGTGTGACGTCGTACCACCCTGGTGGCGTGAGCTTGAACGTGTACATGAAGTTGTTGCCAAAGTGCTCGTTCTGGTACAGTGGCATGTACGCCGGGTCCACACCTGGTTGACACATAGAGACATGTCACACATCGACACACAGCTTGCGCTCAAAAGACCCCTCTTGTAGTGGTGTCGTGTAAAAACGTACCGCTGATAGACTTGCTGGTGGACGCCAACGAACCCGCATTGTAGCCGTAATCAGCAGCCCAGATGGCCCCATCAGGAGCTGCACAAACACACACACACAACGTCAGAGCCAGCTCACATACGTAGCTGTGCGTCGAACACATCTCACACACATGCACCCATCCACCCACCCACACACACTCTCTCACCTCTGATCGCTACTTTGCTCCCGCACGCCACGTACAGTCCCGCTGGCGGTGGTGGTGGCGGTGGCGGCGGCGCCACGGGTGGTGAGGGTGGCGGGGACGGGGGCGGGTTGGGTGCGGGCGGAGGTGCGGTGTACACCACGGCGGAGGAGGTGACCACCTGGATGGCGTTGCACTGGGGGTTGTCCTTGACCTGGATGAACTGGATGTTGAGGTTGCCGTCCAGAACGACCACGGTGAAGGTGCGCTGGGTGGCGCGGTAGGCACCGCCGGCATCCGCAAAGATATCTGCGGG
>RHPI01002368.1:77149-125118 GCA_009103225.1 Chlorokybus atmophyticus
GAGGTATTGTTGCACAGCGCAGCAGCGCCGGAGTTTGACCGTGCTTTGACGCTGACTGTGCGTCATAGGTAAGGTTCGCACAGCGAGAGGGTAAGAGAGAGCGAGAGAGAAAGTGTCCTGACGGGTAGTCAACCTTGCGTGCAACAATTGCGGGTGGGGTGCCTGCGCTGCTCACCGCTCAGCAGGTTGGTTTATGCAACAACAATCGCATGCTTGCCTACCTAACGTGCACGGCGCAGTGCTAGTGCATGTGCGTCATTGTGTTAAATCCTTGCCNGTAAGAATGCCTCCTCCTTCCAACCATGTACTCTCCCCTGCCCTTACACTAACCTTTGAGCATGCGGCTGCAGCCATGGCGGCATTCCTGAATGTGAATCGCTTTCAGCCAGCGCTGCTCCTGGTCACCATCCTGTTGGCTCTCCTGCTGCTGGTCGGGTCAGCTGCGGGCCACAACACCCCCCCGCCACCGCCCTTTACACGCTCCACCTCCACGTACTACTGCCTCCGCAAGCCCACCGGGTTCTACTCCGACCCCAACAACATCAGGTTCACTACCTTGCATGCATGCGTGTGTTCTGAAGCAGTGGATATGTTGTTACACCCCGCATGTTGATGATACTTATACTGTCGCTGACATGCTGGCAGGAGGTTTGTGATCTGCGTGGGAGGGTATGCGAACGGGGTGAAGTGCCCACACAAGTACTGCTGGAACACAACTCTGGCTGCGTGCGCATCTTGTCCACGTTGGAATTGAGGGGCCATGTATAGGGATTTCTGTGCCAGCTACAATTGCATACTAGCTATGATTTGCAAGCGCACAAACCTGCAACACTTGAGTCACAGACAGACGTCTTGCATTTGTTTCGGCTGTTATAATTGGTTGGCTTGGGTGCGGGTATCTGATGCATGCTTTAACCGTAATCCTGTCCTTGAGAGAGATTTGGAATCGGTGATGTTGCTCCTAAACTTCCCTCGCCTTTCCGCAAACATGAGCTGCAAGCGAATACATGTGAATGTGTGACCATTTGCTTGTAAATGGTGTACAGCAAAGGGAGCCTTGTGCAGCCAGATTTTGCAACACTCCACTAACTGATATAAACCAAGGCTGCGACACTTGCCTCGCCAAGCAATAAGTCATCTCTTATACTTTGGAGATGTGCTGGAGTGAATCTTTCACACGCAACAAGCACTGCATTTGAGTGTTGTGCTCGCTGTCATGGTTGTCATTGTGTGTGACCTCAAGCCCCAGGAATAGTAGCATGAACTTATGCTACTACTACTAGCGCCCTCTTGCTCAATGCGGTTGCCTTCTTGCAAGTCACTGTCCCTACAATCGCATTGTTGTTGTTCTTGGCCTGCTCATCGCATCAGTCCCTCTTGTTGGGTCTGTGGACAGCCATACGCGTATGCATAGAGAACTGCACACGTAGCATATGCAATTACACGCTTGATGTTGAGCTTTCTATCAGATACAAAGCCAGCGGTGCAGAGCGCTGCGGTGTTGATTATTATCATTTGCTAGGCTTTCGATGTGATACGCTGCTAGTGAGTGCGTTCTGCAAAGATGGAAATGCAGTCAGCAGCCCTGGTGTTTGCAGTGAGCCCCTTACATGCATGCGCATGCATATGTCCATGCGGCTCTTACAAGTGTGGCTTCAACTTCTTGGGGGCCACACTGAAAGCGAGGAAGCCGTCTATTATATCGCCCCGGTACACGCATGCTCGCACACGCGCATGGGCATGCGCACGCACAGAAGCATACAGGCTAGGCTTCAAGTTGGTTGTGCACGCGTGCATGCATATCAGTTACTGTGGTTTCGATTAACGAAGCAACGGTTATTGCTGCTGCTGGTGTACTTATGCCTGCAGCGTGAACATGTTGCATGCAGAAGAAGCGGAAGTAGCCTATAGGCTACTTCTACTGTTAGCTGACAGTTGAGGGCTGTCAGTAGTCCTTACGTTCGACACCCCTCGACGGCGTAGCTGGTTGTGGCTGGCTTGCCGACTAGACGCTGAGGAGCACTGAAAGCAGAAAACAAAACCGCCAGCAAGGTCTGGATGGCACTCGCCACTTTCCTCTCACCTGCACGCGCACGCATACGACGACAGGTCAGTAGGTACCTGATGCTGCTGTCGCTGCTGCACCTGCGCATGCTACCGCCGCACATAGATGCATGCCTTTGCCCTGTAGCCAGGCCCTAGATGGGTAGTGTACATGCGAGGCTAGTTGATGTAAGTGTTGATCGAGGTTGGAGTGGGGGTCTGTGAGCTTGCTTTGGTCAATCAAGCGCACTAGTATGTACGCTTTTGCGCACGCACCACAGTTGCATGTATACTAGACAGTCGCACGTACATGCGCTCCAAATAGTCGTTATTGATATGACCGTGCTATAAGCGCTGACAGTCAGCTGCAAACAACCGTTTTTGTCTGAACCGTGCTATAAGCGCTACTCTCTCTGTTCCAATAAGCGTTCAATATGAGATTGGCATGCAAAGCATGCAGGGTGCATCCTAATGCTTGGCGACACGCATGCGTGGAAGGGCGACATGCACTCGCACATGTGGCGGACTTGCCCGCTGCTGCAGACGGAGTGAGGTGCACGGTGCACGGCTTTCGCATGTGAGGGCTGCCCGTGCTCTCCACCATCTTCACGTGCGTTGTGTGTCTGAACCTACATGCCGTTGTATCAGAGCGAGCACTACGGCAACAATCTTATGTACGTGCTTAAGCTCACGCCACCAGGGTGGGACGATGTCACGCTGAACTTCGCCGAGTTCTACTGGACTCAGGTATGGTTTGGTTGGACACAAGTATACACGCACACAGACATGTATGTGCACATATGCACGCACACGGACAGGCATGCGGGCATGCACACGCACACGTGCACACACACACACACACACACACACACACACACACACACACACACACTCTGACTGTGGCATCAGGACTGACACCCTCTTGTTGTTTGTTTTAGTCCCCCTCCTTCACTCCATTGGCTGTGTCCCCTCCTCCTCGCCCACCTCCACCACCCTCTCCACCCTCACTTCCATCACCTCCAGTAGCTGGTGCGTGTGTGTGTGTGTGGAGGTGTGCGTAGGCATATGCGCGCGCGCGCGTGCACATTTGTGCATATGCGCACAAGCGCGTCCGTGCGTCTGTGCACGCACATATGCAGCCGTGCCGTGCCGTGCATGTGCATGTATGCAAGCGCGTGGGTGCTGCATGCAGGTGTGTGTATCTAACCCTTCACACTCTGTATCACCGGGCAGTACCTCCATTTCCATCGCTTACTGTTCCATTGCCAACTTTATCGACTCCTCCGGACTCACTCTGCTCAAGGACATCTACTTCACGGGCGGTTCTAGCGCGGGCACCAACAAGCGCGTCCGACAACCGCATGCCGATCTAACAGAGGGAGAGATACGGGAACTTTTATTACAAGGTGCCGGTGACGAATGGGAGTTACTTTGTGAGCTTGAATTGGACGGACTCCGTCCACTTCGGAAGTGGGGCAGAGGACTATGCATGTGGCCATCAATGGAGCGAGTGTAAGTGGCAGTGTGCGTGCGGGTGTGCGGGTGTGTGCGCACGCGCTTGTGCATGCGCGTGCGCCCACACACTCGCACACGCACACACATAAGCACACATTCGCATACGTGGTCGTATGCATGCGGGTGCATGTGTGTAGTTGTGTTCGTGGTTGCGGGTGTATTTACAATTGTTCTAGATGACCCACACCTGCCTTTCTTTCTCAGGTAGAGAACACCTTTGACATCGTCGCTGCCGCCGGCGGCGCCCTCAAGGCTTACGTGCGTCAGTACACTGTGTGGGTCACCAATGAATTCATTCAGGTCCAGGTGACGAGCGTGAAGGACAACGCCAAGCTGAGCGCAATACAGGTCCAGCCTGCCAGATAGCAATTTTTAACTTGTATGTGCCATGCTGTAGAGAGATCATTCACTTGTTGGGTTGTTTACATTTGTGGTCCCGCCTCGACTCCGATTTGTAGTGTACGCAAGCTCGCGCAGTTCTGTTCTGTCAAATTAGGTGCAGTGCTGTACACAAGAGGAGAGAGAGAGAGAGAGAGAGAGAGAGAGAGAGAGAGAGAGAGAGAGAGAGANAGAGAGAGAGAGAGAGAGAGAGAGAGAGAGAGAGAGAGAGAGAGAGAGAGAGAGAGAGAGAGAGAGAGAGAGCATTATCATTCATTCGTTTAGCTTGGGCATAGGCATTTATTTACATTGCTACAAAGGACATTCATGTAGAGTTAGAGAGAGACGAATTGTATGTAGCCATTGTACAGGCAAGCGTAGCACACATTGCCGTGATTGGACCAGTTTGTGCAACATGCAATTCTGTCTTGTGCGTGTTCACCTCAAACTTCATGGATACTTAGCATGCAGCTAGCAGCTGCACGAGACACGGCCTTGCAAAGATCAAAAACTACTCACAGTAAGAGGTCATAAATGCACATCCGCAAGGTCGTGTAGCCACATACCACTGCAACTTTAACTACAGGCAACTCAAGCCCACACGTGCGGATGACACATGCACACCCGCACACGCCCGCACACGTATCCGCGCCATCATACGTACATAAAGGCCACACAATGCTTGTTGACTGTTGCCATGTATGTAAGGTAACAAGTGTGTGCTTTTGGCAAGCTGCATTCCCAAGTGCCGCTTGTCATTCCAGCTCAGATGATGATGTTAGTGGCCACTCTGTCTACGAGTGTGAGTGCTGTCTCGCTTGCTGGCGGCGCTGGTTCAGTGTCAGTCAATGACAAGCGTCGTGAAGGACAAGAAGGAGGAGGAGGAGGAGGAGGAGGAGGGGCTGGCGCTGGAGGTATCCTGCTGCAGCCAAGCGTGCTATGTAAAAACCACACAATATTACCTCAACAAAGAGTGCATGCATTGGTACAATCTGTGCATGTGTACATCTTGCGTGAGTTCTCCAAGCGCTCTGGCACTCCAATGCTCGGACATGCATACATGTGACTGGGCCCCATGTGGTGTGGCAATGCCTCGTTTAGCGGACAACTCGGTCTATGCAAGGCTCACCCGCGTGCGTGTGCGCGTGCTCGCGCGCATGATGACTATGTTACTCTGTTTGAGCTACAAGCGGTGAAATAGCTCTCCATTACCAGCAAGGGCTGTTGCTCTGTACAGTTGTCGGCAGCTACACATTGAGGGCACATGGGTGCCGCTACCAAAGATGATTGCCTGCGAGCAAGCCAAAACCAACATGAAGAACGTTCTCATGTTGGTTCCTCCTCAGCATAGAGCAGGAGAGTGAAAGCTCCGTTTGGAGAAGACTGTGTGAGATGGTGTGGAGGAGCAATGTTATGGTTGAAGACGCGGCTTACCATGTCGGGTGGACCAGCAGCGAGGTGTTTGTTTCCTGGTGTCATCTGAAACCTGCAACACATGAAGTGCGTGCCTGCGCATGTTTGCCTCAACGCAGATGCACGCGTGTGCGCGTGGGCATGCGTCTCTGTTTGTTTGTGCGGGCATGCGGACGCCTTGACTGCCCACACGCGTGAACACCACCAACCCAGGCGAGGCTAATGTTGGTAGTGACGAGGAGGAGGTGCCTTCCCAGTTGCAATCACTCGAAGGGGCAATTGAGAGATGTCGCCACGTTGTCTCATCTCTAAGCTGCTATGCTGTGGTGTATGGTGCGTGTTACGAGGCGTGTGCGCGCTCGAAAGCACATATGCAAAGGAAGCACGGAAGAAGAGGAGGAGGAGGAGGAGGAGGAAGCGGCGGTGTGGACGAGAATTGGAGACAGACCATTGCATCCGACATGTCGCT
Source organism: Chlorokybus atmophyticus (assembly GCA_009103225.1). Taxonomy (NCBI): domain Eukaryota; kingdom Viridiplantae; phylum Streptophyta; class Chlorokybophyceae; order Chlorokybales; family Chlorokybaceae; genus Chlorokybus; species Chlorokybus atmophyticus. Next base: position 82,968 of record RHPI01002368.1, read on the forward strand.
CATCCACATCCACACGCACACACGCAAATACGGACGCACGTGCGCACCCATGCGTGCGCACGTCTTTGTCGTGTCGATGTCTCTCTCTCACCTCGACAACAGCTGCTGGCTTATGGTACAGTGATGCCTGACAAACGCAGGACGCTGAGAACGCTCTCTGAGTCACAGCATCAGACAAACTGAAGAGTCGTGTAAGTAAAAACGAGATGATTGCAATGCATGCTGCACGTGTAAATGATAGTTTAGACTACCGGCAGACCGGCAAGTCATGCGTGTGCGTGCACGCACCGTTTGGGGAGCACCTGTGTGCACGCACACAGGTGCTCCCCAAACGTGCAAACTTATGCATGCACACAAACATGTCATGCGAGTAAAGGACTTGAGCTAGGTTGTTTCGGGATATAATTACATGCAGGGCAATAACAGACTGTGGGCTGGTTGTAGTCATTAGGTAGTTAGATATGCTTGTAGAAGCATACTCGGACAATAAGATCTGTTGGGTTTAATGATGGGAAGGTAGATGAGGACCTTATTGAGTGAGAGGAAGTTTCTTTGGTGAGTTACAGCAAGTGTAATCGGATCAGCGTAACCCAGATCTGATGGGTGTAACATTGGTAATTCTGGACCCCCCGAATTTCTGAAAAATCAGCGCATTTGCCCTGAATACTCATCTGTTTTATGTGTGAACTCGCCACTTTGCGTGGCTGCAGAGGTCGCTGTTACGATTGCTGATTATTCAGGCCAAATGCCCTGAATACAAGCAATGAATATTCACACGTTTTGGTCATGAATAATTGTAGTTGTCCATCTCGCACACAACCTCCTACATGTGAGTAGTTATTCACTCGCAACAGAACTGCATATTCAGTCTTCTTAGGTATACATGGTCCTAGACTTGTACCATGGTACCAAGTGATTATTCATACTTTGTGTGCGTAAATATTTACAGCGCCTGCCCTCACACTAGGTCCTCCTTATAGGTAATTATTCACACGCATATTGGCTTAATGTTCACACATACTAAAGCTGTTTCAACAGCACATGTACCATACTAGCGAGTGATTATTCATACGATTTGTGATTGAATAATACAGCATATTTGCTCTCACACATAGTCCTATACATGAGTGGTTATTCACCCATCGTATGGTTGAACACTGCTGCCTTTGGTTGATTTTTCACGCGAATTATAATTGAATAATACAGCACTTCTGCTCACACACACAGTCCTACATATAAGTGGTTATTCACTCACAGTTTGGTTGAATAATCACTGAATCTTGCTATCGTCAACAGCTGTGACATAGCATAGCTGTGACATAGCACATAGCAATCAGTCCAGCCGGTGAATTTGGACAGCAATGTCAGCTGAATGGCAGCTGACTCGAACAACAAATTCACTGATGTCTACAATGTATCTCTGCTACCTACTTCTTGCTGCCTCGACCACGCCCACCGCGCCCACCCCGCCCACCCCGGCTGCCCTTCCCACGGCCCCTCCCGCGCTGTGTGGTTGTGCCTTCCTTTGCTGGCTCCCTCACCTTGATACTCTTCAGCAACCCAACAGGCCAAAGTAGCAACAAACCGGGCTCGCACTCTGCGCATACATCAACCACACATGAACTCAGCTGACTTGCACAATGTTGAAACTGTTCATGCAATCGCATGCACACAAACGCGTTCACCTTTCAAGTGGGTCACTTGCACTCCAACCCCATCACGCTTGAAGCTGATTGGCAGAGGCACAACCTCTTCTTCCCCTGGTCCGGGACGTCTGGTCCTAGTGATGGGAAGACTGCGGCTGAACTGGACCACCATGTTGCCCTCTCCAATCTTCTTGCCATGAAACTTGTTGACAGGATTGATGTCGCTTACGTGCGCCTCCCCTACTGGTTCTTTGCGCCCGTTAATGAACAGTTGGACTTCACTGCCAACCTTCATCGTCGGTGCGGTGTCGTCCTTGTCGCTCAGCTCTTCCTGCGCATGCAAGTGACAAACACATCAAGAGGTACACACATACACAGATGTGATCTCTCATACAGCGCTTGCGAAGCGACCTGCCTTCTGCGAGTCGTTGTCGCTGTTGTTGGGGCTGTCCCCCTCGCTGTCCGGGGCGCTGTCCTTGGCGCCATCTTCACCGCTGTTCTCGCTTCAATCTGTCTCAGGCATTTCTGAATACGTTAGCTCATCCTGCGCGACAAGGTGACACGACGTGTTAACAAGCTTACAACCGTCACGCAACGAATGCGTGCCTGCCGCAGGTGACAGTTTGTGTGCAGCCAGAAGAACGCAAGAAGCCCATAAGATCAAGTACATGGTGCTTTCATACCTCCTTTTGCTTGCCGCTCTTCTTCTCCAACACCGTCTCCTGCTTGCCAGTCGAGTGGCCTGCCTCCTGAGACTTGTAGGGAGCCGGTATCGAGCGAACAGTTTTGTTTGTTTTCTTTTTGGGGGGGCTTGACACCTCATCCTCCTGCCAACAGCATGAAGTCAGATGGTGAGCCACAACTCAGTGCATTGCCGCTCTATCAGGTCCAATGCTGCGTACCTCACCAGCGACAGTACTCGTAGCAAATCCGGCCTTTATCGGCCAGCTTGGTGACCTTGCGACGATCACGGGCATGATGCTTCCCACGCCAATGTAGGACCTTCAGTGCCTGCATAGTTTACATTGGTGCACTAGTACAACATGGGACGAAACAGACTTCGGCAGCAAGGTCTGACATTGATTGCAGATGCTTGATGCATAAGCTCACTTTTAAAGAGACCATTGCTGTGGTCTCAAGGTCACGCAAGTGAACGGTCGCCTCACTGGTGTCCCACTCATGCTGCAGCTGCTCATCAGAAGAACCACCAGCATTCTTCCCCCATATCTCTTCGTCCAAATTCTCCCATCCTTCGCTGCAGTTGCTGGACCGCCCACCCGACGCGGTGCCTGACATGATGATGCCCTCCTGTAGATATATCAAGCTTGCTTTACAAGTTAGTTGCAACCGCAACCCTAATCTACCTCAAGTCTTGGTTGACTCAAGTGACTGCAGGTTGTAAGCCATGTGGACTTGCTTGTTGACTTGTCACAGCAAGCAAACCATGTACCTTGCAAAAGAAGTGTCTCTAAGCTGCTTGCACAAAGGCGTGCTTGTGAACTTGTCAAACAGGCACCCAGCAAACCAAACACCCAGTACCTTGTAGAGTAGAAGCTTCTTCAGCTTCTTTCCAGCTAAACACGAGAAAGGTAAGCCTAACAGCAAGCTAGCAGGCAAATGGCATGTGCATGCACAACATGTGCTTGTGAACTTGTCAAACAGGCACCCAGCAAGCCAAACACCCAGTACCTTGTAGAGTAGAAGCTGCTTCAGCTTCTTGCCAGCTGAACACGACAAAGGTAAGCCTAACAGCAAGCTAGCAGGCAAATGGCAGTCCAAAATGCTAGCGGCACAACACCATGCTGTATTTGCTAATTGCAACGAAGTGACAACGCAACCACTAGAAAAGCAGTGCGACAAGACAGCTGACAACGCTCGCTCACCTCGCCACAGCACCGCCGCCGCCAACACAACCAGCAAGTACGCCGGTGCTGTGGGACAATCAGTGCAATTCCCGGTGCGGAAACCCTTGCAATCAATGGAATGCAGTGATCGTTCGGAAAATTCACATCAGCAATTGTGCTGGTCGGACACCAGTCGCGTCTCCGCTTGCTCCGACTGCAATAGGCCGCACGAGCAATTGCCGTGGAAATTGCCTTTTGTCGAAACTTTGATTGCCAAATGAACTCTATGTTTATTGGTCGATACAAACCAAGCGAAATTACATTCTCTATTTCCGATGAAATCGTCCATGTCCGAGGACGGTGTCTGTGTGGCTTACCCCAAACTATAAGTAACCCTAACCCAAACATCCAATGCATGCTGGTAATTGTGCTGCAACAATGGACCCCCCTGTACCCATGCGCACCATGAATGAGGCTCTAACGCAGGCGCTCCTCGCAGTCGGGCGGCGATTAGTGGGACTAGGTCAGGTCTTGACACAACCGTGGAACGGCTATGTGGACTCTGGCGATGCTCGCTATCATCAGGTATCTTTCTCGCTATTCATGGTGTGAGTTGCGTGCGCTATGTCACTCTGCATGCTGCTGACTATGCATGCCACTATGCATGTGCCATACTGTTGCGCATTGTTTGTACATGCGTATGCCTTGTGTGCGATTTGGGTTGAGTTTGCCTGTGTAGTGTGCATATGTTTGTCCTGCTATGATAGGAACGCCTATATATATGCACAGCTCTGATTGCTACCATGCAACACCCTTGCGCGTTACATGCCGTGCATGTCATGCCATGCTACTGCCTGAATGCGTGTCCAGTTCATGTCCATAACAATAGAGGCGCTGCCTATGCATTTGCATCAACTTCTGGCGCACGTTTATGAATGAATGCGATGCAACATGCGATTTAACCTGTAAACTTGTTTGGCAGGTCCAATTATGCAATTGAGAGCTTTCAACTCGTGGAATTGTTCATCAGGCACCCATTGCGATTGCAGCTACTATACAAACCGGTGTGTATGTGGCAGTCTCCGTGCATGAGAACACTCCCTCGCCTCCTGATGCGCCTCTTCCTGCTCGCACTATCATTGACTCGGGCACCTATGGCGCTGCTGGCCTGCGCGTTGTCATCGAGTGCGACAACAATATTGCTGCACGCTGGAGTGTGTTTACTGGCTCTGAAGTCCCTGCACCTGGTGCAACGCCCGGTACCAGTCTCACACCAACTTGTAATGGAATTTTCCCCACTCGCGACCCTCCTAGTGAACCTAGTGACTCTAGTGACTCGTCGCAATGACCATTGCTCTACACACACTTTGTTTGCCCTTTACACTCTGGTTACCGCTGAGCTGCTCTGCTGGTAATTCTCCAAGTGTGGCTGTTGCATGTGCAATTACTGATAACAGTGGGGTGTGTGCCTTTGTGCAACTTGGAGATCTAGCAGCAGATCAGCTCAGGCACAACCGCCACAATTGTGTTCACAACAACATAGTGACTAGCAGATTAGTTACATTACAACTATACTACACAACAACTACCAAACTACCACCAAACTATACAACTACACAACAACAACAACTACACAACAACTATACAACTACCAAACTACCACCAAACTATAGGCCTTGTGCAAGGATGACGCAAAGATCTGACCTTGTACTTTGTATTACCTCATGGCCGTAGCACAGCCTGCAAGGCAAAGCGGGTTGCGCTCAAAACTGTTGGACACAAATCAGGCATGCAAGCGCCTAACACTGGCAGTAGAATTGCCCAAACATGCTGTTGGAAAACCCCCTCACAACTGCACTCACATATGCACAAATACAAGGTATGTTTGCGCAGCAGAAGAAGTGAACACGGACTTTTGCGACACACACGCGCATACACACACATGAGAGCTTACAATCAACTGCCCCAGCTGACTGGACACCATACACACACATGCACATTCATGTGATACGCATGCAAGGATGCATTTATCTGTCCCTGCCGTTGCTAGAGCTCTTGCCAACTTCTTGGGCACCGTGACTGGCGGTGTCCTGCAAACATGCTGCAGGCAATGCTCAACCTGTTGATAGCAGCTGTAAGAATGCCAAGACACCCAAAACACAGAGCCAAATACTCTGACCTGAGTCTCATCCACAAACACACCATGCCTGGCATGCGAGCTCTGGTTTACCTGCTGTCTTGGAAGCAGCCGGCTGGATCATCATACCCTCTGTTGATGCATGCAAGCATCTGAGTCAACCAAATACCTACCTCATGTTCGACGAGATCAACTACACTGGACCTAAAGCGACCGGCCATCGCTGAATGGTAGCTGTTTACCTGTGGATCACACACCGTAGTTAACCAGCAGTAGAGTCAGACATAGAGCAGGGAAATAACTTTTGAGAGACACAATGCTAGCGCAAGCACACACAGAAAGAACACCCTTTTGCCGCAAGGCCACTGAGGGGTTATGCCCAAGGCTGCCCCAGCGGCTTGCAGCAAACACCTTTTGTGCCGCAGCACCGGTAAGGCCACTGAGGGGTTATGCACAAGGCTGCCCCAGCGGCTTGCAGCAAACACCTTTTTGCTGCAGCACAGGCAAGGCCATTGAGGGGTTATGCACAAGGCTGCCCCAGCGGCTTGCAGCAAACACCTTTTTGCCGCAGCACAGGCAAGGCCACTGAGGGGTTATGCCCAAGGCTGCCCCAGCGGCTTGCAGCAAACAACTTTTGTGCCGCAGCACAGGTAAGGCCACTGAGGGGTTATGCACAAGGCTGCCCCAGCGGCTTGCAGCAAACACAGCACGCACAGCACGCACACACACACACACACACACACACACACACACACATGCATGGCATGCGCAAGGAAGCACGGCATGCACGTATCTGCTGTGTAGCCGCTAGCGCTTCAGCATCGCCGCCGCCGCCGCCGCCGACGATGACCTTGCCTGCGCCGGCGCCGCCGCCGCCGACCTTGACTAAAATCTGCATGCGAAATGGCTGCTGTAACTTCAAAACCCTAAGTCCATGACCTAAGTCCATGGACCTAAAGCGACCGGCCATCGCTGAATGGTAGCTGTTTACCTGTAGATCACACACCGTAGTTAACCAACAGTAGAGTCAGAAATGGAGCAGGGAAATGACTCTTGAAAGACACAATGCTAGCGCAAGCACACACAGAAAGAACACCTTTTTGCCGCAAGGCCACTGAGGGGTTATGCACAAGGCTGCCCCAGCGGCTTGCAGCGAACACAGCACGCACAGCACGCACACACACACACACGCATGCATGGAATGCGCAAGGAAGCACGGCATGCACGTATATGCTGTGTAGCCGCTAGCGCTCCAGCATCGCCGCCGCCGACGACGACGACGATGACCTTGCATGCGCCGGCGCCGCCGCCGCCGACCTTGACCAAAATCTGCATGCGACGTATCTGCCTGAGATTCTTGCTAGGAGCTCAAAATCGCTGGCGCCGTCGCCACCGACCTCAAAGACTTCGCCGCCAACCACGGCAACCTCGCCGCCTCCCGGCCACAACCTACAACAACATGTCCGGGCGGTTAGGGTTAGGGTTATGACATATGGCGAAACAGAGTCACAAAAACATTCACCCAGTCCACACCACAGGGCCGGTCTGAGGTCTTACAGACCGCCCCAGCTCCTCACCAACACATTCACACAAAAACAAAACCACAAGGCAGGACACTGAGGTCTTACAGACCGCCCCAGCGACTCACCAGCACACATGCACAGAAACACAAAATTAAGGCAGGTCACTGAGGTCTTACAGACCGCCCCAGTGAATCACCAACAAAATCACAGAAACAAAACCACAAGGCAGGTCACTGAGGGCTTACATGCCGCCCCAGTGAATCACCAACACATGCACATAACGGAAACCACAAGGCAGGACACTGAGGGCTTACATGCCGCCCCAGTGAATGACCAGCACACATACACACATGCACGCGCACAAACAAAACATGCAGGCAGGCAGGCTTGCACGTATCTGCCTAAGTAGCTCTGCATCAACCAAGGATGGCTGCCGCCGTCGCCGCCAACCTCAAGGACCTCGCCGCCGACCACGCCGCCCACAACCTTTATAACTAAAGACGCTGCCGCGGCCGACTCAGACAACCTCGCCGCCGACCACAACAACCTCCCCGCCACCAACCTTGCAAACTACAACAACTTACAAAAACGTTAGGGTTAGGGTTAGGGATGCCGGCTATGGCGTCAAAGGTGATAGCCCATCACCGATGGACCATCACTAATTTGCTTAGGGTTTTGGTGTAGCGATCGAGCAGACAACTTGCAACTGGCAAGGCTGGGCGGCAAGGGCGGCGTTGTTGGCGAGGTCGGCGGCGGCGTTGGCTTCATTGCTGAAGTGCAAGTGTTGTGTTTTTGCTTGGTTGTTGTAGTCACTTCATTGGGTCCGAGAACCCTGGCGAGGTGGTTTCTTGCAGCTTCGGGTGGGCTTGCTGGAGGGTTTTGGCACTGCTTCCAACAAGGTGCAGCACATGCCGTGCTTGTCTTTGTTTGCATGCATGCTCGTTTGATCATTTCGCTAACTGGCAAAAGTGCATGTTGTCTATGTTGTTAGCCACCACTTGATGCTAACCAGAGGGGCGGCCTCGTGCGTAAGACCACCTCTTGCTCAGTTTTCAAGCTGTTTTATAGTTTTCATTGTGGCTGAGGCTAAAGTGTGCATGCTCAGGCTTGTCTGCATGCTCAAATAGGCAGCCGTGTGTGTGTGTGCATGCTCATGTTGCTCAACTATGTGTGCTTGTTTTTGGCTGTGAGGCTTTCCTCAGGTCGTTCATCATGTCCAAGCGAAATCTCGTTCCCCTTGGCCAGTTTAAGCCTGCAGGTAATAAGTAATATATGCTTGTTCAGCATGAGTATCGTTAACATGTGGTAACACTGGTCATGCACACAGACAAGAAGCACAAGGGTCCAGCGCACAAGAAGGAACCTGCTAAGAAGGAAGCTGTCCTGCAGAAACCCTGCAAGAAATCAAGTAATGTAGCGCTGTTCCAGCTGACCATACTAACGCATGCTCACTGCGGTTGTTTGCCACCATTGTTGCAATAACACTGTCTATTGCAGACCTTTTTGACACCACAAAGGCTCAGTTGTTGGAGGGGTTCAATAATTGGCGGAAACTAAGGGAGGAGGAGAAGGCTGGGAAGGCGAAAATGTCCACAAAATACAGTTGGGATGTCGTGGTTGAAGTAATGCAGAAGAACCTGAATGAAGATCCTCGCTTGATTGAGCTCGACAAGAACTTGCAGATCTGCCTATGGAAGTTCGTGGAGGACCAGCTCAGGCTTTGTGATCCGGAGGCAGCTGCTAGGGGTATGGACCTCGGGCATTTTGGCCTTGAAGATGTTGTTACCGATAATGACATCCATGAAGAAACGAAGACAAAGTGGGGAAAGAAATTCTCTGACTGGAGGAAAGCGAAGGCGAAGAGCAAGAACCTCATGTCATGGGGTGAGCTGGTGGTCTTTATCAAGAAAGCGCTGTGCAAACCAGACTTGGCTTCCCTCAATCGAGAATGGAGGCTCAAGCTACGGCAGTATGTGGAGGAAGAGCTAAGGCTATGTGATCCAGAGGCAGCTGCTATGGGCATCGACATCGGGGAATACGGTCTTGACTACGAAACAGAGGCGCTCAAGCAGCAAGTGGAGGCCCAAGCCAAGCAGCAAGCGGATGCTGAGTCCAAGCAGCAAGCGGATGCTGAGGCCAAGCAGCAAGCTGACGCGGAGGCCCAGCAGAAAGCTGAGGCCCCATCCAAGTCCCAGACTGCACAAATGCAGAAAGGGCCTCGACCTGAAGCCGGTACCTCTGCTTCTGCTGTTGAACCAGAAGACGGTCTACCTCCAGCAGAAACGGAGGGCAGGGTTAGAGCTGGTTGGGCTGTTGCATGATAAACACCGGCTTCGGCTTTTCGATGCCTATGCAGATTGGAATTGCTTCTATGCCTGCCTTGCCCAATCGCGCCCTCGCGTGAACGCTGCGTGCTTGACACGCGCGAACGCAGCGGACAACGGGTCTTTCTGGCGAAGCATTGTGCTGGACAATGGCAAACAGCTGCCAACAAGAGAGCAAGCGCAAAAGCTTCGGAAGATCTGTGCTGAGCAGGTCAACCTTTATTGGTTGCTGGAGTATCGCAATTACGGGGCCTGTGGTGACATGGGCCAGGATTACAAAAAGATGGCCAGGAAATATGGCGTAACCAGGGCACTTAACAAAAAGCAACTCAAGCCTAAGCAAGATGAAGACAACGCTATAGAGGCTCTGCAGAAAGTGATCGCTGAAGAGAGCGTTTATGCCGATCAACTGCAAGTGGCGATCATGGCGCACGCTCTTGGCATTCACATCGATATTGTGCAGCTCACTGAGGTTGCCGACGAGAAGCAGTACTGCTGAGAAGCAGAGCATAAGGGCGGCCTCATTGAAGGCGATGACGGGAGGTACTACACAGTGGATGCCAAGGGAGAGAAGCATTCCGTCAAACCTGTAGTGGTGGTTGGCGAGGATGTTATCGATGTGGCTAGCCATATAATCATTGGCAACACGGATCCAAGCAAGCCCAGCGCGCATTACATGTCTGTTGGTGATGCAAATGGTATACTCTCTTGGCAGCGCAGCGACATGCCACCGAAAGTCCTGCGCTGCATGTACCCTGCAGATGCCGAGCCCCAGCCCCAGCCCCAGCCCCAGCCCCAGCCCCAGCAGCAAGCCCAGCCCCAGCCCGAGCCGAGGCCCAGCCCCAGCCCAAGCAGCAAGCCGAGCCCCAGCCCAAGCAGCAAGCTGATGCCGAGGCCAAGCAGGAGGCCAAGCAGCAGGCCAAGCAGCGGGAGGAGGCGGAGGCCAAGACCAAGCTGGATGAGGACAATGCCAAGCAGCGGCAGGAGGAGGCCGAGGCCAAGCAGAGGCAGGAGGCGGAAGCCAAGGCCAAGCTGGGTGAGGCCAATGCCAAGGCCAAGCAGAGGTTGGAGGCCGAGGCCAAGCAGCAGCAGGAGGAGGCCAAGGCCAAGCAGGATGAGGCCAATGCTAAGGCCAAGCAGGAGGAGGCCGAGGCCAAGCAGAGGCAGGAGGCGGAGGCTAAGGCCAACGAGGCTAAAGACCAGCAAAGGCAGGAGGCTGAGGCCAGGAGCCAGCAGGAGGCTGGCGCTATGCAGGTTGATGCCGCTGTTGAGGAGGAGGCTGATGCTATCAGTGATATGTCAGTTGACATCAGCACCGCAGCAACCAGTGACACCAGTGACATCAAGAAACGCAGACGCCGCCCGTCACGCCGCCAGCGAGCTGCTTTGCAAAGGGACAACACGCCTTCCGGTGCTTTCCAGAAGCTGCATTGTGTGCAACAGGGGGAGCGCACCGTGGACGAATATCACGCGCAGTTTGCACAATTGTGCGGGGTGGCAAACACCTGCGTTGAGCTGGTGCCTAAGGCCCTTAAACTACAACTGTTTCTCCAGGGACTCAGGAAAGTAGTGCGCATTGGCGTGCCCAAGGGTCCTTGCAACCAAGATTGGAATGCTGATCAGTTCGATTTGCTTGTGTCGGCTGCCAAGACTTATGAACGGACCTTGCTTGTTAAACAGCAAGCACACCTCTTAGATCGTTCAAAGTTTGAGTTCGGCAAAGCAAGGCCAAGCAGGTTGCAGAAATTGGAACGACTGGAACAAATCAGCAGTCGTCGGGAGGGCAAGAAGCTGGCACATCAAGCTGCATATCAACGTGAGCAGGAGATGATAGCTGCACAGGAGACCCTTGAGCAGCAGGAGCAGCTGCGTAAGCAGCTGAAGCGGCAGAAGGAGGAGGAGAGCCAACAAATAAAGCGAATGGCTCAGCAGGGAAAGGAGCAGCGGAAGCAGCGGCGGGAGCAGAAGGAAATACAGCAGCAGCAGCATCCGCAGCAGCAGAGGTAAATGTAACAGCAACCTCGAGGTTGTTCACTTCACGACTACCAGCTTTGCAGGTTGGAACACGCATGGACACTGCTTGTACAATAGCAAAAGTTGCAAGTATTGCTCTCGTTAACATCTGCTGCTGTTGTGTTTGCAGGAGCCTCTGCTACCTCACCATGCCTGTGCAGAATCTATCGTTCTCACAGCGTAGGGCCAACCTCATGTGTAAATGTATATATTAATTCAAGCTGAACACAGAGGCATCTTCTAGATTTAGCCCTCTGTTTTCTCATTCTCGATTCGGGTCTGAGCTCATGCTGAATGCAGAGGCATCCTCGTGAATAAGCCCTCTGCTTGCTCATTCTGTCTTTGTATGCAGAGCGTAGGAGCATCACCCTGTGATTAAGCCCCCTTCTTGCTCACTTTCTTGCCCCCTTCTTGCCTGTGCCACCTGCTTTCGCTGCTAACCAGCAGGAAGTGGAGGTGTTCTTCCAGGTGACATGACAGGAGCTTGACATGACAGGTTAGAGGAAAGACAATCTCGTGGTCTTTGTACAGGATAAAGTGTGTTAGCTTTAGCTGCCTGTCTGTGTGTGTTGAAGGATTGCAGCAAAATGCAATCACCCACATCTGCCTGTCCTTGTATGCTTAAAATCATCCCGACTGCACGCGGGTTCACTGCGAACGCACCGCCTTAGGAGCCTTGCTGGCTGCTGTTTGTATGCAGTCACGGCGCACAGGTAAGTGTGACAGCACTTGTAGAGTGGAGGTGGTAACAGAAGTCAGCAGTAAGTCATGAGGTATGCATCGCTCTCGTGCATATACTACCTATGATTGCATTTCACCTTCTCAACCACCTCCAGCCTCTGCATGGAACTTGTTGGTCGCGATCTGCTCCAGGGCTTTTTGATGGACGGCGGTTGTACCTGCCGCTGGGGTTGGGTTGCTGTTTGTGATATGGCAACTCAGGCTGGCAGTCCTTCTCCCCCCACCCACCTGAGAGAACACCTCTTGCTGCTGTTGACATGCCGCCCTCGTATTGGCACGCCCTCGTACTCGCCCCGACAACCGCTGAAAACCGGGCATGTGTCCAAAGATTGCACGCAACCACAGGCATGCGCACAGCAACCTAGAAGTTCTCCTTCTCCGCCCACCCACCTGACACAAAACCTCCTGCGGGTTTACTGCGAACGCAGGATGTGGTCCTGCAGAGCCGTCTCGCGCAAGTCACGTACTGTAGACTTTGTGCACATGCTCAGAGCCTCTGGTTCATGACTTTCGCGAGTCAGCTTTGGTTGGACCATACCCTGCGTTCGCAGTGAACCCGCAGAAGGTCTGGTCTCGGGTGGGCGGACGGCGCAACAGGGCTTGAAGGCGCTCTGGAAGAGACCCTGCCCAGCAGGTCAGTCTTTCCCGTGCTGGCAAACACAGGCATCCTCATGATTAAGACCTCTTGCTGACTTTATTGGGTCGCTCATTCTGTTGTTGAGTTTGAGTTCAGGCTAACAAAGTGGCCAGCAATCAAGAGCTACCTCTACCTTTCAGTAAAAAGGAGGGTAATCAACAGTGAAGCCTATTGCTTCCAGCAACAGCCTGCCTACATGTTCAGAGTAAGTTGGTGGAATGGCATTCTTGACTTCCGATTCCGCATCCATCCACTCCACCTGCATGGCAGACTGCCACCCTGCAATCGTGCCACGGCAGGATGCTTGGCCGTACACCGGGTAAATTTGCCTCTCCCCAGGTAGCAACTGCCGGCGCTGCTCCGGGTGGGTGGCCAGCTCTCCAAGTGCACAACTTGTGTGGTTGCATTTCAAGTCTCAGTGCAGTGGAGGGTTTGTCTCGAAGATGCGATGACGATACACATCCAACTTGAACATGGTGCCACACAGCTTCAGGTGAGTTGTCAGGTGTCCTGATGCGCCTGCGACATTCTCTATCACCCATGGCTTGCCGCTCAACTGCAACTTGGCTCTTATGGGGTCAATCAGGTTGACGTGCTCCCATCGATTGCCGTACGCGGAGCGCTGTGTAGTGGGAATGGCCCCACTTAGAGCTTGACATGGAGGACTTGCCCACACCGCAGCGTATGCTGTCGGGTCAGCGTCCATTGCATCCATCTGGCAGAACTTGAATGGGTATGACGGTTGTGGCTTGTCGATGCCCTCAACATCAAACCCTGCGCTGTACAGACCCATGGCTACACCACCAGCGCCGCAAAAGAGATCCAGTGCGCGCGGCCTGCAACGTCTTCCGATTGAGTCTATTGGTGTGCGTGTGATCAGAAGGGGTGGGGGCTTGGGCCATCGATCGAGCTCTCGACCAGGCAAGTCTTGCAGTTTCAGACAGCTTTGACCACCAACACGAACCATTACGTCGTAACCCTCACGCACAGCTGCCATGTTCCAGTTCTTTATCAAGATGTGGTGCAGCCGTGGGTCCTCAACGAAATCGTCGTACTTGATGGTATGTTTTCCTGAGCCACATGTTTGCCTGAGCCGGTGCTTGCATGAGCGTGCGCATGTAAATACTCTGCAGTATACCTGTGTTGGCATCAAAAGTGATGATGTGGCCTGCATACCAGGAGCTCATTCCTGGCCAGTACACCACAACGCGGCATGCTACCAAAGACTGCCCCTCATCAACAATCTCCTTCCGCCAAGCAGCCAGTGTCGCGACATCATCGACAACCGCATTCCCCTTTGGCATTCAAGAGTAAGTTGGTCATGCATGCAAGCGCTGTTTTGCTGTTTGCAAGGACAGTTCAACTCAACAACCGCCAAGCAGCCAGTGTCGCGACATCGTCGACAACCGCGTTCCCCTTTGGCATTCAAGAGTAAGTTGGTCATGCATGCAAGCGCTGTTTTGCTGTTTGCAAGGACAGTTCAACTCACCCTGTTGTTGACATCGTCTTCGATTACAGTGGACTTGCCGCGACCGTTGCGCACGAGCTGACGTCGAACCACATTGCACATCTGCCCATCGTGATATGCTCCAGGTCGTGCCCAAGGCAGGTAATTCATGGGCTCGCCGTCCCACTCAAACTTGGAAAGCGAGCACTGCAGGCAAGTGCACTCCTCCCAAAAGAAATCTGGCCTCATGCATTGTGCCAGCAGTCTGCATTGCCTCACATTGTCCCCCCTTGCCTTGTGGTGCCAGCAGGCTTCATAGAAGCCATACTGCTCACTGTACAGCTTGCACTTCTCTTCATGCTGTTGCAGACGTCTGTTGTTGCCATTCCTAACCAAGTATGCTTTGCAGAAGCTACACACTTTGACGCCGCGCATGCTGGCGCCACGCTACCTGGCACACAAACCCTAGAAGCTAATGCACTGGACGGAAGAAGAAAAGGAGCATGTACGCAAATTGTGGAGCATATCCGGATTGACTTTCTGGCTTGTTTTGAATCGGGATTGGATGTGTCCTAAACCCTTAATTTACAGTAGGCAGTCATGACGGTGGCGACGGCGGCGGTGTTTGCGGCGGCAGCGTGCCTGCAGGTCTTTGCTTTGGCTGTATGGAAGTTGATTGGAAGTTGCTTGCAGTATGTTGGCTGACTGCTTTTGATGTTTGTAGCATGAGCTACTTTCGCAGGTGTTTTTGCCGCGACTGCAAAGGGAGCAAAGTGTTCACACACAACCACATTAGAAGGGCTGAATATCATGAAAACTTTGGCAAAAACATGTGGTGTGGCACTCCAGAAGCTGTTGCTCCTGAATACCGTGATCGACTACAACCCCATGAACTTGAAGAAGCTGATGCTGCTGTTGCTGCTGCATCCTTACACATGTCGTCAGGTACGAGAGAAACTTCTCTACAGCTTTGAATCTATACAACAGGCTGTCTGATCATTGATCTGGCTTGCCCCAGGTGAAGCTCTCCATGACACCGAACAATTGCTAGTTGGGAACGACGCTACTGAACATGTTGACACAGGCACGCCGTTGCAACCGAGTGTTGAATCTCCTTTCAATGTTGCAGCCAACTTGCAACCAGCAGGTACGACCTGACTTGCGTGGCATGTTGACATTGCTGATGCTGTGCCTCTCATTGTTCATGTGCCACTAGACTCATTGCAGCTGGCAGGTTGTGATCCGTGTGCTCATGAAGGACAATGTGCTTATGGAGAACAACGCGGATCTCACCCAGCATTTTGTGGAATTGAGAATGCTACATTGCAAGAGCATCAAGGTGCCAGAACCAAATCCACAAATGGACAAGTAGAGCCTGAGACGCCAGTGCACTGCACCTCCACTGCTGAGCAAGTCGATGCGGAGCAAGGTGATGCGGAGCAAGGTGATGTTGCCGGCGAAGACCAAGACTATGAAACCGATGTGGAATCGCAGCCGGACGAGGCTAAATGCGTTGATGATGCCATGCTACTTGACAAGGTGAATGCTGCGTTGCTGGATAATNAGCAACCCTGGTGATGCGGATCAAGGTGATGTTGCCGGCGAAGACCAAGACTATGAAACCGACCGTGGAATCGCAGCCGGACGAGGCTAAATGCGTTGATGATGCCATGCTACTTGACAAGGTGAATGCTGCATTGCTGGATAATGCAAGCAACCCTGTTGTTTTCAGCTCTCGTACAACCCCTCTAGGCATTTCCATGCTGCTATTGGTTCTGGCGCAGCTACATCGAATACCCTTCAATTGCATGAATCAACTGCTCAGGTTGGTGGGCAGATTACACAGCTGACTGCTGAAACATCAGCCTGTTCAGAACTGATGTGTTTCTGTGTGCCAGGTTGTTGCGTGGCATCCTCTTGCCTAAGGAGAATAAGATGCCAGGCAGCATGCACGAGCTATTGAAATGCCTTGAAGGCCTCAACATGGGCTTCCACACATATGATGCCTGTCGCTGTGATCACATGTTGTATTGTGGCCGACATGCCAACATGATACTTTGCAAAGGTGAGCAATTGTTGCAAATGTTCACTACAATGGGATTTAATTAGCATGTCCCATCAGCATACGACTTGCTTATGCAGTCTGCAAGGCCCCTCGCTACCGCAACATAGGAGGTAGACAAGTTGCATGGAAGATTGGGCGTTACTTTGACGTGCCTGCTGCGCTGAGGGCTCTGTACCTAAAACCTAGTGTTGCTGCGGAGATGATGGCGCACACAAATCGAAGTCAGGATGGGATTATGCGATCTATACACGGTAACATTGCCAAGTTCAGTGGTATATGAGGCACGACTGTGTGCATGATTGTGTTGGTAAGCGGCTGGGGCAGTCCAATGCAAGCCCTCAGTGTCCGTGCCTTGTGCTTTTGTGTGCGTGGCGCTGAGGCAGCATGTAAGACCTCGGTGTCCTTGCCTGTGTTTGTTTGTGTGTCGGCGTGGCGCTGAGGCGGCATGTAAGACCTCGGTGTCCTTGCCTGTGTTTGTTTGTGTGTCGGCGAGGTGCTGGGGCGGTATGTAAGACCTCAGTATCCAGCCTTGCGATTGTATGCATGTTTGAATGTGTTGTGGGGCTGGGGCAGTTGGTCGTAAGCCCTTGGTGTACTTGCTGCTGTCAGACTCGCCAATGTTCAAGGACACTGAACAACGCTACAGCCGATTTGCCAAAGAACCACGCAATGTGCGCCTAGCGATGTTCATCGACGGGATGAGCCCGTTCAAAGATCCGCACAAAGGTATAAAAGAGCATTTTTCTTCCTGTATGCTCGTTGCAGTGTAACTGTACGAATGGCAGCTAAGGGTTTGTTGAGTTGCAAGGGACTATGAGTTTTGGGTTGTCACAATCTCAGTGTTGAACCTGCCCATTGCCAAGATGCACAAGACAGACACTACATTTCTAGCTGCTGTAATTCCTGGACCCAAACAGCCAGAGAATCTACAGGCTTATCTCAAGCCAATTATTGACCAGTTGGGAGATCTCTGGGAAGGTATGGTTTCAACGCAGCTAGGATAAGCAGCTTCCATTACTGCAGTCATGCCTGACAAATGCGCACGACTAAGGCATGTAATCTGCTGGCATTTGTTATAGGTATAGACATATATGACAGCCACCGCGACGCAGTTTTTCGTTGCAGATCTATTCTGCAGATTGTAATCCATGATTACCCAGGTACTCAAGCAGCAGCAGTGTTTGCACTTACTGTTACCAGTGTCTGACTGTATCTGTATATTGGACTGTCTTTGCAACCATGGTTGTGGCTACTGAAGTACATTTTGTTGGTTGCGCAGCTCTGGCAAATTCTGCCTTGCAGATGGCGCATGGAGCCATCTTTGGCTGTTCAAAGTGCGAGTGCAGTGGAGAACATGTGGAACTTCTCAAAAAGGTGATCTATCAAGGCCACCGCCGGTACCTACCGGATGACCATCCTTACAGAGTTGATGAGCGTTGGCCGCATCCAGAACACAGACCTCCACCACCCATGCGGACTGCAGAGAGCGTGTACACGTGAGCAATCTCAATTGATTGCGCATTCGGTTGCAGAACATAGGTATGTCAGCAATGGATGCCATGTGATCAGGTATGCTATGACATCTCGCAACAGCAAGCGTCCACTGCACTCCAAGAGACATCCTTCAAAGACCTCCGGCATCCTTGGACTGAGCTGTTTTCACGACCTTCCATATTGGCTACCGTTACAAAAATCTGTCAAAGGTCATGTGGTTGGCCCTATGCACATTTTTGCCAACCTGGCAACCAACTTTGCAAATCTCCTAGCTGGCTTGCGCGACAGCATCGAATCACGAGAAAATCTGCAGCAGCAAGGCCGCATGCCTGCACTCTGGCTAGAGGTACGTATGTAGTCCGCCTCGTTGACATGTGCCATAGTTGGATTTAACTAAGGACTTGAACCTATGTGCTGCAGACAGAGATGAAGATGAAGGATGGAAAGGAAGTCGCAGTCAAGGTAAAACCCCAGGCTCCATGGACAATCACAGATGTAGGACTGGTTGAGCAATTGCTCTCCGGCGTGAGGGTTTCAAGCACTTTCGGCTCGAAACTGCAGTCTTTCACAAAGCATTTAGGTGAGATAGCCGTTATATGTTTTGTGTTTACGCTAAAGCAATGATTCTCCATGCATGGACAACTTTTGACATGGAGCATGCAGGCTCGATGAAATCGCACGACAAGCACAACTTATGGTCGGTCGTTTTTCAGTACGTGCTGCGCTCTGCACACGACATTGGAGAAGATCAGAAGAGAACCATCTTCAAACTATGCGACATCTATCAACGGCTGACTGCATTGGAAGTAAAGCAGTCACACCTCGAAGAATTGAAGGTTGGCTTTAATAACACTTTACTCTGCATGCCCAGCTCATATGGCATGCATAGCTTATTACTTAGTGCAGGTGCTAGTGCATGAGGCACAGTCTGAAGTGGAGCTGTTCTTCCCGCGAACTTCTTTCACAATGATGCTGCACCTCCTTGGCCATCTACCAGAGCAGTGCATGTGGCTTGGTCCGACGCGTGACCACTGGGAGTGGGCACATGAACGCTTTATGCAGTGGGTGAAGCGCATGATATTTGCAAGGCAGCATGTGGAAGCAAGCATCTGCAAAAGGCAAGTTTTGTGTGAGCCCACTGAGAGTTACGTGCAAACTTTCCACATTGTTTGCCTTGTTCAAGTGCCAGTTGCATCTGCAGATACTCTATCCAGCTCATGCTGAACACTTACATGGACACCTTGAAGCGACTTTTCTCCGACATCAGTTTGCGATCGGGCAAGCAACGAGATGATGACGACTATGTGCTCTGCGGACGGAGACACCGTATTGAGGTTGGGGATAAAGATAGTAAGACAAGGCAGGAGCTCGAGTGGTGGTTGGCTGAGAATGACGATGAATACAGGCTGTTAAAAGAGTAAGTTGCTTTGGGAGTTGCTGTTTTGTACGTGATGTCCAACGCGCAGACAGTATGATTTATTTATGGGTTGCTGCTACACAGAGAGTTCAGTCGGGAGGTGAACAAACGCAGGATGGCAAGGGAAAGGGCTCAAAAACAAGGACATGTCGTGGCAAAGGACATGGAGCATATGACTGAGCTGCATCACTGGCGTGGACCTGCTAGGGAGCTTACAAAGCACGAGATGGAGCTGTTGAGCGGTCCAATCTTTCCAAAGTACATCAAGCGATACTTCAGAGCACGCTACAAGGACATCGGTCAGTTCAGAGCAGAGGAAATGGAGAAGAAACTCCGCACCATGGACTGTGGCGTGTTTACCGTTGGGCGTGACTCAGATGACCCAACCAAGAAGATCCATTGGTATGGCAGGGTGCAATCTTTTGATGTTGTGGTGATAGCTGGTCGGGAGCACCAGCTGCTCAGAGCTAGGTGGTACATGAGCAACCAAGTCCAGCACAGTGGAGGATTTGCAATCCTAAGAAAAGACAAGCCCCGCTTTGCAGAACAAACCTACCTTGATTGCAACCTGGTAAGTGGCTGTGTTGCAATCGTTTTGGCGTGTGCTTGGTGTGATGATAGTAAATTGAAATAGTAGTTTGAAAATGGCTGATGAATATTTTTTTCCTTCTTGCTGGCAGGTCAAGGGCCAGTGGTTTGAGGGAATTGATCCCCATGACAACAAAGTAACAGTAGTGCTTGTTAAAGACATGCGCAGTCTCATGCGTCGAGGCATGCACCGGGACACTCCGGTAAGAGGAGAGTTAACAACGTTGTCCATTAGAATCTGGATGTCCTCATATATCCTGGGTTTTTGCATCACATACAGCCATCTTGTGTAATTGGTGCAGGGTGCCCAAAGCGAAACCAATAGCGCCTCGAGCGAGGTGTCATGGACCACACGCCGCGACTGGCATTTTGAGTACAAGAGGTACTGTTTGCGATTGTGATGCCTCATATCCCTACTGTGAGACTGTAGACCTGGCCACTGAACCTTTGTTCACAGGATGAGACCGAGACTGGAGCTGGATGCGTTGGAACATCGGGAACATGAAGACTACTGCTTTGTCTGCAAGGATGGGGGCACCATATCTGGCTGCGATGTGGAAGGTTGCTGGAAAAGCTACCACGCGCACTGTGTCTCTATGCCACCTGTGGAGGATGAATATTGGGAGTGCCCAAGGCATGAGTAAGTGGACTTCATTGCAGCAAATGCTTGGCATCTTGTTGTGAGGAACTTCACTCCTAGAACCATCATCACTTGTACTGAACCAAAACACAGGTGCCATGTGAGGAACTGCAACGAAGCAGCTTTTCAAGTCTGCGAGACGTGTCCAAACAGCCTCTGTCAACGGCACGCTGTGGGTAGCATGGTTGAGGTTACGTGCTCGCGATGCACTGCGTACGAAGAAGGTGGTGCTCCAGCGCAGCTCCCAAGGGAGAGCCTTGCTCGTCGTTCTCTGCCGGGCAATTGCGGTAGGGTTTCACAACCTGTGCAGAGTGGGGTTCAACACGTTGAAGAGAGTGGGGATGAGGCTAACAATGGTAAGCTGCTGTGTGCTTGAGCTTGTTGATTTGCGTTGTGGTTCTTGCCCAATTGAACCATTTATGGCTGCAGAGGCAGTCACGATGGAAGTTGACGAAGAAGACAAAGAGGGCTGTAATCAGCAACCCACGACGGCTGCGGCAATTGTGGACCTCGTGGGCAGCGATGATGATATCATGGTGCTGGACGATCCAGTCAGCAACCCGCAGCCGTCAACACCGCAGCCACTGTTCATTTACCCTAGTGCAAGTGCACGTGATGCGGTGCCAGTGCTTGAAACGGACAGGAGGTTGCTGGATGGCAGACAAGAGCTCAATGACACCATCCTCCACTTCTTTTGCAGGTATGTGATTTGTTGCGTCTGTGTTATTCGTGTATCTCATATGTACGTGGGATGCACATGCAGATACAAGGAAGAGGAAATCTTAGGCAGAGCAGATGGCATTCAGGTGAAGCTGTTCCACCCGCATTTCTACACCAAGATCGTGCGCTGCCATAGACAAAATGACTGGCACACGAGCAATCACAGGATAGACAGGTGGGAGAGTGATCCGTTTGCCAAGGACTTGCTGGGAGTGATTGTCAACCCAGACACGCGGTGAGAATAAGCGCCAAGAATATCTTGCTGAATTGCTGCTGTATTTGCAAACTGGAATTATTTTGATTGTTCACAGGACTCACTGGAGTCTGCTGCTTGTGTGCAATCCTGGAGGCCAACTTGGAAGTGACACGCCGCCTTTACTCGTCCATCTCGACTCCCTTGGCCTGCATCGCAACGTTGATGGACCTATGCGCGCTTACCTTGACTACATGTGGGGCAGAAAGCATGGAAGTGACTCACAACAACGGTTCTCTCCCGAAAACGTACAGCTTCTTGTACCACAGGTAGCACACGTTGCATTGCACTAGTGATGAGTTTGCATGCATTCTGTCACAAGCACTGATTCAATGCATGCACATGCATTTGGTTTGCAAGCATTGACACATGTTTGTGCAGGTCCCTCAGCAGAAGGATGGAGTTGCGTGCGGGTTGTTTGTCATGCTTTATCTTGACAAGTTTATAGATGGGGTACAAGCTGGTCCAATTGACCCAAACGCACGGATATTTCAACAGGTACAGTTCATGCATGTGCACTGCAATGTTTACAAGTGGAAGGTGCTTCAATGGCACTGTCGTGTAGGCCGACACGTGCTTAGTAACCACATGTTATTGCTGTGTGGTTGTGTGCAGATGCAAAGGAGTTGGTTTCATCCTCAAGTGGCAGACAGGTTGAGAAGACGATTGCGAACACTCATGAACAGTATGTTAGCGCAGCAAAGACATGAGTTGAGCTAGTAGTAGCAGGTGGTGTGTAGCATAGCAATGCTGTAGTCCATATCAGAGCTGTCCCCCACCATCAACTCAAACCAGCTGTGTAGAATTGCTGAGCAACTCTGGCTTTGACATATACTAGACTGTATATTAGAATTAGCAGTGCAATCTACTTGGTTTTCAATCACATTCGGGACTTGGCCAAAATGAGAGTATATGTTTATTCGTGTGGGGTTGAATATTCACTCACAGCTAGGAGTTACTGCACAACGTATTGCTTGGTTTTGGAATGGTGTTGAAAATTCACTCAAAGCTAGGACTTAGTGTGAATCGTATTGCGTAGTTTTAGATGGGTGTTGAATGTTCACTCACATCTGTGGCATGAAACTGATGAAGGTTATGAATATACATGTGTGACAAGCTGATCAATTGATTATTCACGGGCAGTTGGGACTTGGTGAGTTTAAGCTGTCTGTTATAGCCACAAGCTTATGCCCCTTCATGAATGTTCAGGCAATGTGTAGCTGAATATTTAGCAGAGCACATGCTGTGTCCATTCACAATTGCATGCCCTTGAACATTCAATCGGTTTCAACTGAATATACGAGGTATATGGGTTTTGAAAGGTGGCATTGATTTATCGTGTGGATATTCACGCGATTTATAGGTGAATGTCGCGATTTCGTTTTGGCAGGGATTGCACAAAATGTACGAAAACACTTGAATATTCACTCGATAAAAAGCTGAGACGGTAAATCCAACGATTATTCAGTGCGTTTGCCATGAATTTTCAAAAATTCGGGGGTCTCATAATTACCGGTGTAATCGGGGCTATTTTGGGAGTTGTGTGGAGTGGAGAAGGACTAGTGGAAGGAGTGGGCATCCATGTGGCAGTCAAAGAGCTGGTCATGGAAACGGTCTACTCATCATTAAAGGCGTGGATTAGAGGTGGAGCTGGAGGAGAGCAAGTCCAAGTAGCTTTGACCATGTTCTAGTGTGCATTTTTAATTGGTTGTGCTAGATAAAGACATGTGTCATTGACTTGTTCATTGTACAAGTAGTGTGATCCAACAGATATAGCTATCCAATCAGCAAGTTACCATACCATACCAAGTTGCAAGTGCCATACAAGTGCCATAACGCTAGTGCAATACATCTTCTTGTGTTGTATGCGATTGGTGCCTTAGCTGAGACTGTTGTTGAGAGTGTGTGACACTAGCACATACCATCGTGCCCTGCTCAACAAGGAAATCTACAAGAAGGACGCGGACGTCATCATCACCCTCGTGTAGCTTGTTCACCATACATGTAGCTAGACATGCTAGTGTGTAAGTTACGGGAGCATACATTGCATGAAGTTGCAGTGTTGTGTATGAGTAGCAGCATGGTGGACATGTGCTGGTGGGTGCATTGAGGTAACATGGCAGTCAAGGAGACGTGGCGCTACAGCTGTCATGCTGGTGAAGGTCTTGAGCTAGGTTGTTGCGGGATATGACTACATGCAGGGCAATAACAGACTGTGGGCTGGTTGTAGGCATGAGGTAGTTAGATATGCTTGTAAGAGCATATATAGACAATGATGTCTGTTGGGTTCAATGATGGGAAGGTAGATGAGGAAGTTATTGAGTGGGGGGAAGTGCATTTGGCGAGTTACAATCAATGTAACCGGACATCAGCGGACCCAGATTTGATGTGTGTAATCGGGGCTATTTCCGGAGTTGTAAGTGGAGAAGGACTGGTGGAAGGAGTGGGCATCCATGTGGCAGTCAAGAGCTGGTCATGGAGACGATCTACTATTATTGAAGGCGTGGATCAGAGCTGGAGCTGGAGGAGAGCAAGTCCAAGTGGCTTTGACTATGGTCTAGTGCATACCTGGTTGGTTGTGCTAGATTCGGACATGAGAGTTGTGTTGTTGACTTGTTCATTGTATGAGTAGTGTGAGAACAGATGTAGCTATCTGGTCAGCAAGTTACCATACCAAGTTACAAGTGCCATACATGTGCCACTAGTGCAATACATCTTTGTGTGTTGTATGCAATTGGTGCCTTAGCTGAGACTGTTGTTGTGTGAGTGTGTGACACTGGCGCATACCATCGTGCCCTGCTCAGCAAGTACATCTACAAGAAGGAGGTCATCATCATCATCACCCTCGTTTAGACTGTTCACTACACATGTAGCTAGACATGGTAGTGTATAAGTAAAAGGAGCATATATTAAAGCCTTCTCATGCTTCTTTCACCAGTCATGCAGCTCCACCTTTAACACCACCGTAATGGTCCAACAACATCTTCATCCTTCATGTCATTGTTGTCCAAATCCAAAGGCTCCACGGTACACTTGTCGTAGTTGGTTGCCATCTTCCAGGACTCACCCAACCTCATCAGACTCAGCTAGCACTCGCTGAGCCTACTACCGCTATCACGCCTCCAGACACTTGCTTGACCAGCGTAGTGTGGGCCCATAACCTGTTAAGATTCGGACAAGCTACTACACATGCAAGGAGCTGGTGCAAGCATGAGAACAAGCATGCTCACGCGACATCTTGAGCATGCACATAAGGTTGATTAAAAAGGCTTTTCAAGGATTACATCAAAGTAATACCGCGGGCTTTTATACCCGCCAGTCACACACCTGTCTACTTTAGGCGTCACCACAACTTCTACACTTAACCAACTCCTGCACTCCAAGTTGCGCCACGTAGCTACATTTAAGAGCTTTCCAACAAGCCCTGCCACGCGGCATATAATGACGCAACTACGAAGTTACAAGACTTCTACCGCTACGCCCAGAACCTTCAAGACTCGAGATCATGTCTGCGCCTGGACCATCTCAATTGAAGTCCGCGCCTGGACCCTTCTCGACTGGAACCTTCTCGCGCCTGAATCTTCTCGCGCTTATTTTCATTCATGGGGCAAGCTGACCGGATACAAGAATATTTTCAACAGAATTGCACTGCGTGATCTACCCTCCATTTGCCGTAATAAGCATGTATGCTGCACAAACATCCAAACAACGCTTAAAGGCTTGGAAAAACTTCTTACATACAAGCGTTTAACTATACCAACGACCCTACTGGTACAAGCACAGTTACGGGTGCGGCTACATGTATCGCCGTGTGAGCAACTGCTGTTGCAATACCGTTTGCTTGAGGCTATTAAGGTGATAATGAATGTGCTTAAAATATGCCCTGCACACCGTGTCCCACGTGCAGTGCTTGGGCAATTAGTAGTCCTTATAGACACTGGTTTCTATTGGTGATGGGGAGGGCTCTTGCAATGCAGCGGTGGAGCCTTCCGACGAGAAGGTGATGGCTTCTGATGGGGGGGAGGCCTGTGGTGAATCGGAGGAGGCTTATGATGCGGAGGGGGCCTGTGGTGAGGGGGGAAAGGCCTATGGTGAGGAGGGGACTGGTGGGGAGTTGGCTTGCAATGGGGGGGAGGGGCCCTCTGGTGGGGGGGAGGGGGCGTGTGGTGAGGAGGGGACAAGTGGGGAGTTGGCTTGTGCGAGCGAGAGGGGCCCTATGGTGAGGAGGGGACTGGTGGGGAGTTGGCTTGTCGTGCGGGGGAGGGGGCCTATGGTGCGGGGGAGGGGGACGATGGTAAGGAGGAGGGGACTGCTGGGGAGTTGGCTTGTGGTGCGGGGGAGGGGGCCTGGGCTGAGGAGGAGGGGGCGGATGCGGTGGAGACGGAGAGGGAGGAGGAGGTGGAGGGGGCGGAGAGGGAGGAGGAGGTGAAGGTGAAGGCATAAGCTGACTCCAACCTGGCTGTACGGGCCAGCTCATTTGAAAATTTATCTGGCAGAAGCTGTTGGAGCGCAGTATGCGCATATAGCTGTCCTCTCCCCACCAAGTGCCCCATTGGTTTTAGTTAAGTCGGTAAGGTAAGCCACTTGACTGATTAGTGCCGAAGCCGACAACGTAAACCGCATGGTTAAGGTCACCAATCTGACAATCATTGTCGCCGATGTACACGCCACTGGCATGATATTGCAAGCTGTCCGTCACTCTTATTGTAATACTTGTTGGCTGCTTGCACACGGACTGCGCACACCGCAAGTGGCGACAGCGCCCAAACACCCAATATGACGTGTGCCACAGTAGCAATGTCACTAGCCAACCAGGGAGCGCTACTTAGTCAACAACAACACGCAAAGGTGTGGCAAACCTGTAACAAGAAGTCACCCGAAAAGACCCCGGGGAAGATATTACTAAAATAACTGTTGTATAACTAAAATCCCAAAATACTAACAAAGTTAGAGTGGGTCTCACAAGCGCCTATCAGAGTAATAGGCAAGTTACTAGCGGTCTTCTCTAATCCAATGAGTAATTTGGTAGACATCATGTACGACCGGCTGAGGGGTTGTTTGAGGGGAACGGAATTGGTACCTTGCTGTGCCACGTATGGGTAGCTGTCCTCCTTAGCCAAACCGCCATTTACGAGCATCCATTGGTAGGTACCACAATCAGACTCACCATGGCAACCATTTGTCAAAAAGAAGTTGTCGTAGTCTACCAACTGCTATTCCCTGAGAGACACGAGCTCCTCTGTGGTATTAAAGTTGATGGCTTTGACTGCTCCCATCGCCGCCAAGGCCCAGCAGCTTCCACACTGAAAAAGAGTTGCATATGAAGGTAAGCTACACATCACACATCAGAAGAGAATATGCCCACGCAGCCGTGCACAGACAAATGCATGCGAACAACACGTATGCACGTACACGTGCCTCTTCCTAGCCCGTGACAGTAGTAACGGCGCCATATTAACACCAGTTCATCCCGTCAGGGGTAGGGCATATACCATAGTATATTAGTAGTCGGCGGGCAGCTCGACCATATTGATGACCTGCAAATGACATTTGTCAAATGAATGTCCCATAAATGTTATCCCACAATTAAAAACGGAAGCATGCTGTACCTGTGCCCGAACACCCCCGGCTGCACGGGTAGCATTTGTGTTGATAGTATGGGTTCCCACTCATGCGTCCAGAGGCTTGGGTGGAGGGAAGCATGCATGTCTGCACGGGCCTTTACGAGCAAGCAACAACTGCACAAAAACAAGACTGCACAGGTCTAACCCTTAGCAGTTATGAAACACAGGACGCTTAAGACTTGACACTCGAGATACACTTGATAGCACTGCTGAGCAGCAGTCACAACAGCAGTAGCACAAAATGTTGCAACTGCTCACCCAATACGAGGCATTCGCGCTCTGGTTGTGCTTCATCACGCGCTCCACCGACCACTTCCATGTGGTAAATACTGCTTTGCGCTCCCGTTGACCATAAGGCATGCCATTAGCAGCACACAAACATCACCACCAGCTAAAGCAGTGCACTTGGCACGCAAGCGTGCAGATGTTATACGCACGTGCACACCAATCTGCAAGCGAGCACCATCCACCATAGTGCACCACTGTGGCAGTTGCTACACCAAGTTGCATACCTCAACGCTGGCATACGATTTGCCGTACTTTACGCACTAGGTGGCAAAAGATTCCTCTGAGTTGGCCTGTCAAGGGACAGTAGACAGAATAACAATTTAGGGTCTTGCCATGCGACTTTGATATGCATGCTGCTGCTAGCATGCAGGTAGCTATGCCGTGCATGTTGCAAGCCTGCACGCTCGCAGGCATGCCTCTGCGCCATGCATAAGCAACAATGACAACGACAGTTGCAAGCCGGCAGTTGCATGCACAGTGTCACCGTCACTCGAGCCTTAATGGCATAGCGGAGGGCTTGGATGCGGCCTTCGTGGAAGGAGGGCGCCGTTGCGGCGCACGCGGACGGCGCCACCTAGCAAATTGCTGCTACCACTAAGGCGGCCAGCAGCACGGGCACTGGCTTGGCCGCCGTCATCGTAGGTTCCTCACTCAACCGCACTCAGCTGCCTCGATCAGCTCTGTGATGTACTGCGCCGACAGGCGCGGCACGCAGTGCATCTCGCGGGCCGCGCTTGTTGGGCGTGCGGCCCCAGGACGTCTCACATCATTCTAGCAAGTACCGGTAGTGTACAGCTACAGTCAAGACGCAAATGGGCTTTCCCCCTGCCAAAGCTTATGCCGGCCCGGTCAGCGCTGAGAACGGTGGAATGGCCGTCAGGTTGCGGTGGTCTGCCGGTAGACGAGTGAGAATATGTGTAGCCATACTGCGGTTGTTGACGTTGATGTGGTTGTAAGACATGATGGTTCCGATGGCGATATAGCGCGGTGGATCAGTGTTCGACGCTATCATCCGCTGTCTTAGCGAAATTGTACGATATCTGTTGTCTTTAATAACGGTCGCTGCTCAATTACTATCGTCACAACGTAAGTCACGGTACTAACACCGCCAACCGGCACTGAACTCGCAATGATTAGCGTGCGTTCACACAAGGTTCGCCACATTATACGGCCTACCTACGTCGCCATGCTCCATCGCAACCGTCCGTGTGCTTCACTCGTAGACTACCGGCATAAGCTTCTTCCCATTGGCGCCTTAACTAGCTAATCCAAGCGCACCCGGCATCGCCCCGTCGCCGAGGGCAAGTTGCCGAGGAAGCTGTTTCATCATAGAGGGGGCTATAGATCTAGACCTCGAACCAACGTCCGTTACGTCACAGCAGGAAGTTCCGCGGGCCTGCCCCGGATCAGCTCGGCCCGCGGCGCGGCGTTGTCCTAGTGGCTCGTACAGGTAGGCCAAGTGATAAACGGCTTAGCGTTATAACCGCTGTCCATGGCATGCCCCGTTGTAGAAAACATGTTTTGTCCTGGCACATTTTACTTCAATGATAGGGTTATAACTAGCATATATTAGCGCATGTCGTTTTTGTAAATGATATGAGCATAGCTATGCTACTACTAGGGCCTTGCATGACATGGCATGATCAAGTCACTTAAACTCTTGGTAATAACATTCTTAAATGATGTATTGCACACCCGATGAGGTTACGAGCATATTAGCCGCTGCTGCCTATAAATGCCGCAAAAGGGGCTGTTACGTCGACATGGAACGCTCTCATTCGCATGGGGCCTGCGGGGCGTGCAAGTACTGGCACAAACCGTTTGTGCCTGTATTGGCACGTGCCTTTTGAGGCTAGACCCAAACGGCCCCCAAACTGGCACAAAACCGCTTGCGCCAGAATGGATGCTAATTTACCTATTGGTTAGTGGCACAAGCGGTTTATAACTAGTACAAGCACTAATTGCAAAGCCAAGATGAGCACGATTGCAAACCAATGCATTGCTTGGTCTAAAGCTAGGTGTGCCAGCATTGGCAAATAAAAACCATGTGCCTTGACTGGCATATGCACTAAATCTGGTATTAGCATGTGCCGGTGTTGACACCAATGTTCATCATGCTATTAAATTTACCCAATGTATCTTAAATCTTCATTCATGTACTTGTATGTTGCTGAGGGAACACCCTCAGCTTGGCTTCGAAGGTAGATACTTTTGCCTGCCTGCCTACCGATGCACCCGCCAGCTTGCCATTGCCGTGCCCTGCGTCGTTGTCAAGTTGTGGAACATCAAGTTCACAGTGTTAGCGCTGAGCGAAACCCCCCTGCGTGGTAGCATGTTTCATTCACCATGATACAGCAAAACCAAAAAGGGCATTTCACGCAACGCATTTCAAGTACACAATTAAAGCTGCATCGACACCACTATCAGCAACTATTGACAGCTACATCTGCAGCTATAACTACAACTACACCTACAACCGCAACTGCTGCTGCTACTGCAACTGTCAGCATTTCTCCCTGCACAAGCTGCAACTTCTATGCAGCGTTGCGACAACGTGAGGATTAGCACACCAGCATCAGACTGGCAGACCCATAGTCCCAGCCTATCAGGTCTACAACAAGCAAGTCCACTCAGTGGGTCTAGACCCAGTCTTGGGCTAAATCAGACCAAGTCGTCCAGCCAATATTCAACTCGCCCACTAGCAAGACCTACAAAGCAAATGCAGACTAGATTGAAGGTTTAACATACTGGTCTGCTAAGCTAGACCATCAGAGGGTTTAAAGGGGACATAAGGCAAATGGTAGCAAGCTACATTGGACAAACTTAAGTGTCAATAACCCCGATAGACCTTTCTTGCAGCTTGCACTGTTGAGATGGACGATGACAAGCACACACATGCATATACGTGCATACCACAACAACACTAATGTCAAGGATATGATGCACTATAGGACCTTAGCATGCGCATATGCTACGTCGTGACCAGTGACTCTGCTCCAACAAGAGAGTTCTACAGGGTTCCACAGAGTACTTGTCTGCTACAAGTCCGCGGGCTTTGATACTTGCCAGCTACACATGCTTTATATTAGAAGCCACTGTGTCTAGCATACTCCATCAAATGCTGCACGCTACGTTGCACCACATAGCCAACTTCAAGAGCTTTTCAATAAGCCGCCATCAGTTTTGCTGGAGAGGTTGCAAACCTGGAGGACTATTGTAATGCAGACTTTGCAGCAGATGTTGACAAGCGCAAGTCC
The DNA here is from genome assembly GCA_009103225.1 of Chlorokybus atmophyticus. Lineage (NCBI taxonomy): Eukaryota > Viridiplantae > Streptophyta > Chlorokybophyceae > Chlorokybales > Chlorokybaceae > Chlorokybus > Chlorokybus atmophyticus. Next base: position 113,626 of record RHPI01002368.1, read on the forward strand.
ACATCTGGGTGTGCGTTCTTGCTAAATGAAAGTTTGGTGAGCTGGAATTCGAAGCTTCAAGCTACTGTGGCAGTTTATATTGCTGAGGTTCAGTACATGTACTCAACCGTGTATACATTGCGGCATCACATGCTTTGAAGGAGGCTTTATGGCTAAGAAATTTGATGGCTAATGTGGGCTACGAGGAGAGCTGTGTGAAGCTCCACTATGATAATCAAAGTGCCATCAAGCTGACGAAGCACCCGGTTGCTTTAGTCCGGGCCAAGCACATAGATGTGGTTCATTATTTTGTGCGCGAGAGGGCTGCAAAGAAGGAGGTCACATTTATATACTGCAAGACCGCTGGCATGCTGGCTGACATCATAATCAAGGCTCTTCCTTTGCAAAGTTCAAGACATGTTGCTCGCGTCTTGACACTTCCTGACTGCCTGCATGGGAGTGTTGAACTTAGACCTACCTGGTCTATTCTACTAATTTAGACCTGTTTATGACTTATTCAATCATGAAAATGCTTGGTTTTGAACTCGGTGTATGTGATAGCATAGACTAATATGGTTAGTCGACATTGATGTTACTTGTTTGCATGTTTTGTACAGCACATATCGAGCCTAGACTTATTAAGTTTAAATGTGCTGCTGTACTGAGCTTGGAACTGGAGAGAGACCTCACTTGTAAGTCTGGAGTCTGGCACACTTCTTCGGCAGCTAGGATTTGTATGCTGTGCATGGTTGCATGCAAGGGTGCAACTAGATGTGTATGAGCTTGCACGTTACAGCTGTCACGCCTCCTGAGTTGCATACACTTGATAGACCCGTCTGAACTTGTTTGGACCCACTACGCCAGCCTGAGTGCTCAAGCTTTTCCGATCAGAGTTTGAAGGTTGTGACGGGCTCCGCCTTACTCTTCACACAAGGTGCTGAAGAAACAAGGCTTTAATGCAAATTTGGCTGATGTGAGCTTGTTTTTTACAAGACCAAAAGGATGTGGTTGTTGTTGTATGTGGATGACATCCTGATTGCGGCATCAGGAATGTCCGATGTTCAGCGAGCAAAGACTTGGGTGAAGGCTGCATTTGATTGTTAAAATCTCGCGAGACCACATACTTTCTCAGTATGATTGTCACAAGGAGTTGAGCTTTAGGAGCTGCAGTCATCAATATCATCCAGTAGTAGATGGGGAGGCAGCTGGTGGCACAGTTTGTTTTGGACCACGCCAAGATGAGAGAAGTACCCCTGAATGTGGGAGCTCACTTGGATAGAGCCAGAAATAGTGATGAGGAGTTAGACAAGCAGAAGTATTCCTATTGTGAGCTTGTTGGCAGCCTTCTTTACTTGTCAATGGCATTAACACCAGACATCGCACATGCTGTATGACATGTAGCGTGCTCTTGCAGGCTACAGTGTCAGCCTTTGGTTGGCAGTAAAGGGAGTGCTGCGCTACTTGTTGACAACAGCGGCAACGGGCATCAAGTATGGCCAGGGCAGTGTGGAACTGCAAGGCTACTGTGATGCGGACTATGCTGGTGTTGTTGATACCGAAGGTCAACTACTGGCTATGTGTACAAGCTTGGTGGTGGCGTAATCAGCAAGTTACATCCTACTGTGGCTGCATCCACTACAAAAACAGAGTACATGGCATGTGCTTCAGCTGCAAAGGAAGCACTTTGGCTTACGACATAAATGGCGGATCATGGACACCCTTTGGAGAGCGTGAAGATCTACCGCAACTATTAGGAAGCTGTGAAGTTGTTAAAGAACCCAATTCTCTCAGCAAGGAGCAAGCACACCAATGTGCATCATCACTTTGTGAGAGACGGAGTGGGGAGAGGAATGTTGAAGTGTAGCTACCGCAGGACCGAAGACATGCTGGATGACTTCCTGACTAAGACATTGTCTATTTAGAAATCCAAAACATGCTATAAAGGGCTAGGCATTTTAAGTTGAAGCGAAGGCTTGAAGACTTGGAACGAGAAGCTAGCCAAGCTGCTTGCATGGGAGTGTTGAGAATACATCATGTTATGTATGGTTTATGACTCTCATAACTTGCATGCAGTCAGCTTGTCTATTAGGACTCTAAGTAGTTTATGTAGTGACATTAGATAAGCTACTCGACACTGCGGTTGTGTATAGCTTGTTGGCAGTTAGGAGTGATCTAGTCCGGGCTGGACTTGCGGTAGGACCCACAGTCAGGGCTTGGAGCCGACACAGCCCGCGTCCTTTCAGTGTAGTCTACTCTCGGGTCAGTTCTCTGTGCAACGCAGTATAAGCTCAACCATTGCGTTTGTATGTTGTATGCTGTGCATGGTTGCATGCAATCGCTCCGGTCAACATGCCTTTGACCATGTCTTCAGCCAGCAAACGTTTGAGGTTGTTGTCGCCAAGATGCCTGAACTTTACATGCCATAGTTCAGCCGTTTCCTTCTCCTTCACCACGTTGGCGTTAATGCTATGAGGACGGCTCCACGGTGTAGAGCCCTCCTGGCGCGATGCCAACCATATCTACAACCCCATCCATGAGCACAAAGCATCGACCCTCTCGGATCATAATCTCAGCGCCCACGCGCTCAGCAATTCTCACAGAGATAAGACTAGTAGCACCCGCAGGAACTTGTAGACACTCTCTCAGCAAGACCTCTCTCACACTTACACAGTACCTCAACCTTGCGGTTGAGCCGCACTTCACCCACGCCTACAGCTTCTAGCATGTGACCACCAAAGCCCTCCACTGTCGTTGCGGTTTGCAGCTTTCTGTAGTTCTCCATGACCTCCACATGTGGTGTCAGGTGCTCGTTGCATCCAAAGTCTATTGCCCATGACGTGGTGGACATCTTTTTAAATGTAGTGAAGGTTACGCTCTTTCCTTGCGTTGGTCGCTGTTGTTGATGCTAATGCTGGCTTTTCGTTGACGCTTGTAACAGTCTTCAAAAATGTGACCCTTCACGTTAGTAGTTGCATGTGAGGTTCTCGTGCCTGATGTTGTTGTTGCCGCTTTTGCCTTTGTTCTTCTCTTGATGGTTGTAGGGTTTCTTGTTGTTTGCGTGGAAGGCGACAGCGTCTGTGTGCTCGTCCTTCTTCACTACACATTGCTCCACCGTCAACAACTTGAGCAACACATCGTCCATGGTCAGCTTCGATCACGATGTTCGCGGCCGCAACCCGATTCCTCGCGACATTGTTCACGGCAACAATGTGGTTTGTGGTGAACATCATCGCTGGTTTAATAAAATCTTAATGTTAAGTTTTAAGTTAGCATTACTTTTCAAGTCGTAACCCTTGCGTTATTCATTGAATATCTCTGCACGTAACGTGGCAGAATTGTCAGTAATTAATCTACTACCTTAATGAGTGTATTACATGCCCATATTATGGGCATTATAATATGAAACAATATGCAGCCATTTGTGCACCATGGTGTGCTCACATTCAATATCTATTCGCTTATACTTTGAGCAGCATAAAGTGAGGATGTGCTCTGGACGGTCGAGATCTCTTTTCAACAGATCGAACGGCCGATAGCTGATGAGTCGCCGCCTAGCCAATGAGAGGTGGGCGAGCAGCGCATACCACGCAGCCCTGCAGTCGCGGGTGCCGTCTGTGATTGCCACTGATGGCCCTTGACCCTAGTGTGATGCGCGTGTGATGTGTTTGTGGGCCCTAATGCCGGCCGGCCCAATCGCCCCAGCCGCACCGCGTGGTTTGCATACTTGACTGCCATGTGATAAAGGCGCTTGCCTGAGTGCCAGCGTGGGACGTGTGTAGCCGACTGTGCCCATTCCACCCCTGCCGCTCCGAACACGAGCCTTTCGGCCGGAAGATGGGTCTTGGACCACGACGAGCCCGATCCCGGGCTCGGTGCCTCGTGAGTCGCGACCGACACGCCCTGCCCGGCAGGCGTTACGGCCCTTCATACGGCGGGGGCCGCGCGCGCGTCCGCTCGCGGTGCATAACTGCGCAAGCCTTGTGCGGCCTTTGCAAGCAGCATTTCTGCTTGACACGGGCTTAGTCAGCCTGCTGACAGATGCTGCGCAGCTCAGAGCAGCTCGCCGACGACGACGAGAGTCGCTTGCTTCCTGTGGCTGCGTGTGCATGTGGCTGGCCGCCGGACGTCATCCCCAGCACAGCATGACGATGTCTCCGGCCTGGCGGCTGTCTCTGCTGCTGCTGCTGCTGCTGCTGCTGGGCTCAGGTGAGAATAGCCTGCTGTTGAGCGCTTGCGTGTGGGGCAAGTAGACTGCCTACAATATTCATGCCTGCCTTTACCAGTTGCAATGCTCTCTATTCTTGGGCTCTCACATCGTGTTGATGTGCCTGCGCTAATGTTTCTAAATGCACGCAGCCCGCCAGGCGTCTGCTGTATCCAATCAGGAAGGTAAGTCGTAGTCTGCTACAACATAGCCACTTGCGTGCAGCACCAGCCTTGACATGGACTGCGATGTACGCTCACACTTACTGGCACCATGCATGGGCAGTTGCGGCTCTCCGTTTGCTACAGGACAATCTATCCTACCACGATTACCAATGCAACAAGGAGGTGAAGGGGATCCCTGGCTGGCCATCTAACCTGACAGGCTATGACGTCTGCACCCTGCCTGAAATTCGTTTCGACGATGGAGTTATCAGAGCCTGTGAGTGACAACACGTTACGGTGCTCATTCTCTGAAACCCCCCTACCTGCTGTTATCGCTGAGTCAATCAGTCTTGATGCATTGCATGTTTATCAGGAGGTTGGATAGGATGAATCTCCACAACAACAATCGTTGTTTTAACCGCGCTCAATGACCTCGTCAATCCACAGCAAATGTAAGTGTGCTGCACAAACATATTCAACGTGCTTTGCAAGTTGATTTGAAACACGGCTATAGGCTGCTAGATTCAGCCCAACCCACACGCAAAAGTCGTTCCAAAACACAATCCAATATTCACAGATGCGTTGTGTTGCGCAGATTCCTCTCATACAATGCGTTCAGTAGACCATTTACATCGCTTCCAGGCCGGAGACACCACCCGAGGTGGTGTCTCCGGCCTAGAAGCGATGTAAGTCTCTGTTGAGTGTTATGCGAGAGCTCTGTGTGCGCTCCAAGAAGCTACTACATGCATCGGTTGCGTATTTGCTCACGCGCAAACCTTCCAACCTTTGCATTGCTATGGTTGTCATGTCAGCGATGTTACGACTGACGTATGCATCCTTGTGGATGTGCAGGTATTCTGAAACCAATCAATTCTTCGGTGCGATACCGTCTGACACTACAAAATCAGGGCGGTATTCAGACGTTGAGAAATCAGCTGTAAGTAGCTTACAATCAGTCACAAAGGTCTCCTACCACTACGACTTTGAATGTCAGTCCTAATGTCAGACGTTTGCACCTGACAGTCATGCTTACATTAGCTCCTCACCGTTGATACCAGTGAAACTGAAAGTCAGCGTTTTGTGACTGACTGTCATGCACTTCGTTATGCTAGAATTTAGTCATTATGACTTGAATTTGTGTTATGCATTGCACACATGCAACGGCTTGCATTCGCACTTGAAGTGCTGGCATTCAGCACCCAACATGTACAAGCAATGCGCTTGTATTTATACTTGCATTGCTGCTAATCAGCGCCCAATGTTTGAACGCAGCAACTGCACCACCAAGTGCTATTCACGAACGCTACGACTCAAGTGCTGGTGATCAGCTCTTGAGCGCTAACTACAAGGATGTATCAGGTAGCTATCAAGCCGCTACACACACGTAACCAGCTAGTCAAAAACTGTCAGACGTTCATGCGCGTCACCGGCCTGCGCGCGCGGGGCCCCACCTTCTGCACCACCTTGGCCTCGCTGCAAAAGCCATTCTCGCACACCGCGCAGCCCTGACCATCACACGCTTTGTGGCGCACCATGTCAACCGGTGCTGCGGTGCACAAACTGTTGGTGAACATCTTGGCGCATAATTAACACACATACAGCTTCAAGCACTTTTGTCTTAACTTACCAATATATGCTTCCGGCCATGCGATGCGGGATCCTATCTCCACATCCTTGATCTTTGTCCACGAGTTGGTCTTGATGGGCAGATTGGCATTGCCCAGCAGCGCCTCATCAAACCACACTGCAATCTCACCTAGTGGACAAACAATTCTCAATATCAACCCAGTCATAAGCCAATACCCACCCACCCACCCACGCATGCACGCACGTGTGTGCGCGTGCACGCATGCGTGCGCGCACACACACGAACAGCCTGTTCTGAGACGCTACCTGTCTGCAGCACGTGGTTGTGGACATTACCACTCCCCTCAGTGCAGCGCCGCGCCTTACCCACTGGCTTTGCACCTCGGCTCAACCACATGTGCACTTGTGAGAATGACTGATCGTTCTCCTTGTCACCAGTCCGCCGAGCTTTCCCAATCACTGTGATTACCAACACCGTGTGATTGTACAGAGTGCGTGCTGAGTTGTGACGTTCTCTAACTTACATCAAGAAGCTGGTCGTCCAAGGAGATGTTCGTTGCTTGGCTACATGCAACGGGTTGAGGCCCTGGGCAGCTGCTTGCCGCGGCACTCTTGTTCAACTGTTCCTGCAATGGGACCCTTGCTGGTTTTTGAGTCGGTTGTGGAGCTGGTTTTTGGGCTGTCTGAGCGCGCCCGTTATCTTGTGGTTTCTTTGCTTTGCTTGTCACTTTGCCTGCAGCCTGCGCTCAATAATATAAACCACAAGCAGCCATGCAACATGACAGCAAGTTAGCGTAAGCATCAAGCTCACCTTGCGCTTCCTGTAATGAGCACGGTTTGACATTGTGCGCCGCAGGATGTACTTGAGCTCCTTGTCATCATAGTCCGGGAACTCGATGTTCAGAACTCTGTAGTCGATCATTCAATGAATCTATGATGTGCAAGACAAGCACATACCTTACCTACCTCATGATCGCGTCAACTATGCCTTGCTTCTGGTGCTGAAGGCGTATGCCTTTCTCAAGGAAGGCATCACGCAAAGCTTTGGCACGCTCCTGTCGCAGGGTCATGCGGCATGGGCATCACGCAAAGCTTTGCACGCTCTAATGAATGTGAGAGAAACGTAGCTGCAAAGTTGCAAGCTGTGCCACATTCTCACCCTAGCCGCATGCTTGTACACGTCCTCACCGCATAGATGGCGTGGCTCGTGTGGCTGCGAAAGAGCCATGAGGTTCACCAGATTCCCACGTTTCTGTACACACAGCCATGTACACTGCTGAAACATAAGGCAACATAGAACAACATAAAACATCATAGTCAACATGGATCTACACTTGCAGTCACCACCTCAGCAGCTCTCCAAGCCTCGTCTTTGTGCTCATCAAGCTGCCCAGCTTCCTGGTGCTCACCAGTTGTTGCCGTCGGTGCTGCAATTGGCAAACCATTGGTGAGCGAAGCATGCTGTAGCTGCGGATAAGCATGTACATCAACTTGACAATGTTGTTGCTGCTTGCTACTTGAAGTAGCAAGCAACATTGTCACTCTTATGTCTGATAGTGTAGGCAGCAAACAGTGCAAGAAGCATACAATCGGTACCAATGGACAAAGCTAGCAAGCAACTCCACCAAGTTGGCTACGTAGCTAATGTACAAGGTTAGCTATTCACACTGGTGGCACCAACAGACCCAAGCTAGCTAGCACTTCATCAACAACATTAGTGTCGGGCAGTTACTGCTTAGCAAGCAGTCACTTAATGGTTAACAGTGTGTTCAGCGGTTAGTGCTCAAGATCAGCATGCTGCTTGGATAATGCACTGCATCTTGCCTGACATTGCTGAGCATGAAGCCTAGGCCTGTTCACCTGTTTCGTGACGAGTAACTGGAGCAACACGGTACGAGGAGCTTGCAGGCTGCCGCTCAGCACGATGTTGCTCAGCTAGCTGTGCGTCTAGCTGAAGCACTTGCGCAGCTTGCTTTCTCCTTCTCTCATCTTCTGCTGCAACCACTCGTCTGGCCTCCTCTACTTTCTCAGGGCTGATTGCCTGAAACTCTGACAGATTGTTTATCACAAATCTGGCTAGCACTAACTGCATTCTGACTAGCTCTCGTACAAGTATGCCCCCTTGCCAGTGTCACCTTTGGTTTCTACTGCTGCTTGCTACTACTGTCGCCTTGCTACTAGTGCCGCCTGCTGTTAGCAACTTCTGTGGAGCTTGCTACTCGTAGAGCAACTGCCGTCTGCTGGCTAGTGCCGCCTGCTCTTGCCTGCCAGCTGAAACTGTTGTTCTCTATGCTGTTCTGTATGCTGCCTTGGGCGCTGGGCTCTTCCCATGCATGTGTAGCCGGCCATGCACTGCAGAGAGTTTTTTGCTAACAGTATTACCTAAGTATATAGCCCCTTTTATAGCCCCTTTTATGGCCCTAGGGTTTGCTACAACAACAGCGGCGGCATGCATGCGGTACGCAGGGTTCGCCGGCGGCGAGGCATAGAGGGGAGTGGTTGAATAGGCGTAGACAGTGAGGTTGCGCGGGTCTCGGAGAGCAAGGGAGAGAACAGCCAGCGGGGGGAGCAGCGAGGCATAAAGAACAGTCCCATCACAAGCCATGCATGGCATGCAATGTAGTATCGATAAACATGCTGGGTCTGCTGGCGGCAGCGGGAGTGGCGGTGAGAGGCATAGAGAATTATGCGGAGAGAGGACAGGTGGAAGACACTGGTGGGTAGCGTGTTGATTGCTCTGGTGTTGTCATTTTGAGTATGTTTTTGCTATGCTAGTATACTAGTACATGACTATTACTGCTGACTGTGGCATATTACTATGCTGCACAGCATAATCAGTGACATTATGCAAATGTATATGCACCCGCAAGCATGCTGCTGAATGTGCGCACGCACAAGCGCACACACATGCTTATGCGTGCACAAGCGCACGCACACAGGTGCTGGCCGTGATCAACTCAGGGGTTAAACATGTTTGGCATGTACTGGTGTGTGGCAAAACATAAGACTGTACATGTATGTTGCCAGGTTACTGGATGAAGTGAACAGATTGCGTCAACAGAGTCAAGTCAAGCAGCGCGGTAGGCACGGCAAGCACATGCGCAATGGGTCGGAAAAGGATGATGTTGATGCTGCCACGATGTTGCAACAACAGTCGGATCTCTTGCACAAGTATAGCCACAAGGCCCGTGCCATGTTCTTGGGTTGCCCGGCTGAGTGCAGCGCGTACTCACACATGACAGTTGAGGGCAAGCACTACATGGACAGCACAGAAGGACAAAGACAAGGTGACTTTTGACTGTGGTGTGGAGGCGGGTTTTCAATGCGAGTATGTGAGTCGCCGCAGTGATAACCATCCTGTTCGAGCGATCCTACCTTTTTGGGGCGTTTTGCTCAACATATTCCACATTGACTATCTCGGAGCTGAGGTGAGCAGTGTTGCATGTAACTTCCAACCTTCACGCACATGGTACTTTGTGTTGAGGTGCGTTATTAATGCAGCTGTTACTTTGCCGCGTGAAGTGGTTCAAGAAGCAATCTGAAAACCAACAACCCTCAGTCACAGACACGGGGAGGTTCTGGGTGCATCGAAACCAGTTTTTCAAGGAGAAAGAGGAGCCCTACATTGAGGCGGATCGCCTCACAGGGCAAGTGTTCTTTGCCATGCCGACTGTGGCAGACTGTGACAGGCTGATAGTGCTTGAGAAGGAGGTGGCCACGAGAGTGGCATCCCTCAAGTCGGTGAGGCCTCGCATGGAGGATCCACCTCCTCCTGCTGATGCGGAGGAGAGGCGCTCTTCAATGTCTGCTTGCGCACGTGATGAACTACTGCGACAAGCGCGTGAAGCCTTCAAGGTGGGAGATGCAGCAGCTGTCGGCGAAGGTGAAGAAGAGATGGAGGAGGACAGCGACACAGGTACATGGTTGAACGCCATGACTGGTTGGTTGTACAACCAATTACACACATGAATGTTCTGTGCATTCACACAAGTCATTGACACGCTTGACTAGTCACAAGAGCGCACAGGCAAACTAACTGTCCGCTAATTAGGTGACGAACTTGACGACGACAGCAACTGAGTGGAGTCGTGTGGGATGGTGTTGGTAGCGCTGTTAGTACATGCAGCGCATTGCGACAAGATACTGTCAACAGCAGGCCAGTTGATAGCAACAGCAAGGGCAAGGACAACACGTGTACTTGCAATCGAGCATCAACGAGTGATTGATCATTGTTTATTATGGGCCTTGTGCTGAAATTCACGCGCTATGTATGCGCTTAATTCGCAATCACAACTTGCATTCAGTTGCTAGTTGTTAACAACTTACATTCAAACGTTTGTGCATCGAATATTCAGCTGCGCAGCTGAATGTGACTACCAAAAGTCTGATCTGAGTCAAGGCCAGGTGACAAGGTCAGTCCCTAGCAACTCAAGTTCAGCTGCGCCTTCAGTCGTTAATGTCTGACTGCTACCAATGTGCTGCAATTCAGTTCCGTGACAACTGAATGTCAGCTGCACACAGCTGAAATTCTAACGTCTGAAACAGGCAATATTTTTGTAGTGTGAGCGGGGCAGCTTAGTTAACCTTAACGTTATGTAAGTGGTGGTCGTCATTCGTACGGGCTTGTCTCGTGAGTTAATTTGCTTCGTCTTACACGCTGCTGAAAGCGTCCTTGATTGTCAGCATGTAATGACATGCGGACATTTGTATCCATGAGCAGATCTCTTGCAGAAAATAATCTTTCCGGACCTTTGCCGAGCACCTCGAGCAACCTGGCCAATCTTTACATCTTGTAAGTTGCAACTTTGCTCAACCCGGCGGTTTCTTGCAAAAGTTGTGTCATTGCCAATTGCGGCAGCCGGCGTGATGCATCTGCAACTCTTGCTCTTGTACTCTTGCTCTTGCTCTTGACTTCGTTGATACTAATATTGGCTCACCCTGCCCATCATCACCCTCTCCGCCTCCTCCACCATCGCCTCCTCCTTCACCTCCTCAATCAGTTTGCAACAAACAGCCAGCGGCAGGGCAATGGAAGTGCGGGGGCAAACACAACAACCGCTCTCTCACTTTCATATGCGGTTTGAAAAGAGGTTCGAGCGCCGCCTGCAGCTGCAAGTGCCAGCGCACAGACCATTGCCAGTTCAGTTGGTGTTTCAATGAAAGACAGCGCGCCTGCAACTTGTACGCGTAGGCTGATGCGCCCGATTGCCTCGCTTATGATGGCAACCTCCGCGCGAGGAAGTCTGAGTGGGTGTCCGGCAACCTGTGCAACTAAAGCTTCTTTCGAAACAGTACTAGTTGCGCCACAAATAGGGTGGCGTGATAGCTTGTAGCGTTGACTCCACCCGTATACTGCCCTTCCTTGAACTGCTCTCTTGCGGTTTGTTGTGGTTATAGTTACAATGCTGGTCACACTCATTACAAGGCTTGCCAAAGCTGCCAGTGGACAGCTGATCCCACCATGCTACGTATTGGCAGTCTCAACTATGGTTGCGCTCTCCCGCCCCCCCGCTCCCGCCCCCCCGCTCCCGCCCCCCCGCTCTCGCCCCCCCGCTCTCG
>RHPI01002368.1:125524-138840 GCA_009103225.1 Chlorokybus atmophyticus
CTCTCGCTCTCTCTCTCTCGCTCGCTCTCTCTCTCTCGCTCTCTCTCTCTCTCTCGCTCTCTCGGTGGGTGGGTGGGTGGGTGGGCGTGTGTGGGCGTGTGCATGTGTGCGCTAAGCCCTTCCAAAGTAGGTGCCAAAACTTGAGTGCCAAAGCACTTCAAGTGCTTGTGTGTGTAACTTTCAAGTCGAAAGATACACACAAAGTATATTGATCGTTCCGATTGCTTGAGAAGGTAGTAAGCAATGTCAGATGCGTGTGCTGCAGAAGTGTAACTTAAAGCTTGTGAGAGTATGCGTTTAAGAGTGAAGGAGTGGGCGAGTTTGGTGTGTGCGTGCTAAGCACTCACAGCCAACGCAATGCATGCACAATCAGTCGCAGTTTCATGTACAGCGATAACTACAGATTCAGTCAAGTTGCAATTTGACCATGTGTACGCTAGCGTTGAAGCCATCAGTACGTCCGTACAGCAGAGCCAAAGGACTCCGGCGTCCTTTGGCTCTACTGGATCCCCCCACTGTTGTGTGTATGCTTGCGCGTCATGCTGGTCATGGGCATGTGGTTGTCTAAAGCTATGTACAAGCAAGCTTGCAGGTGCGTGTGCGGTTGGGTATGTGCGTGCGCGCATGCGCTTGTGCATGAGTGTACATGCGTACCTACGCATGTCTGCGTGTGTGCGCAGACACGTGCGCTCCCAAGTCAGTGTGCACTTGCGCACGCACATGCATTATCGATTGCTGGTGCTCGCACAGGACTGTATTCAAGGTCTACAAACCGATCTGTTTACCAAGGAGCCCAGCGCATTTTGCGTCTGCTGCCGTGTTTTTGCGGTAGTCCAAAAGTCCAGCATGTTTGTGCACTTGGTGCATGCAGATAGGAAAGCTAACGAAAGCAGAGAGCGGTTAGGTATGCAGCTCCAAGGGCTGGCCCGATTTGTGTGCAGTACTCAGGGTCGTCCCCGTACACAACTCTTCTGCTGGCCAGCAGCGCCGCCACAACGTGCGGGAGTATGCAAGGAGCGGTTGAGGTGAGGAAGAGAATAGGATGTGAGGCAGGACTCGGAGGGTGTATGCGTGTACATGGGTGTGCGTGTGAATGTGGTCGAGCGACATCATCGATGTTGATGTCAGTGCTCTGGCTGCTCTTCAGCATGTCACGAGTCACCACGCGTCTCCTCATGCTCTCCTCCCCTTCTCTGTACTGTCTGCGAGTCTCATTTAGCAGCCGATAGTAAGTGCGATTGCGAAGGCACCTCCTCATCACCACTATCATCAACCGATTGCAAGCCTGGGTTGGTGCACGTGGTGTTCGTGGTTGGGTGGAGGTGCGTGTGGTTAGTCAAGGCGTCCGCATGCATGTGCCCGCAGATCGCACATGAGTGCGGGACAAGCCTTTCGTGTACGCAAACAGAGACACACACCCGCGCACCCATGCATGCATGCACGCATGCGCACACTCACGCATGCATGACGTAATGTGCAGGCACTGCATGTGCCATAGCGATTGACTAATGAGTACACCTCACTGTTGGTCAACAGTTACGCTCAAGTCGCGTCCTCAACTGTCACTTTCGCTTCTCTTCCTGCACCTAGCGGTCGTCGCTCTCCCTCCAAGTCGCTCCTGCTCTGTGGAGGAGGAGGAGGAGGAGGAGGAGGAACGTCCTTAATGTTGTGTTGCGTGTACTTGTGGGCGTGTGCCACATGCCTGCCCAGCACTGGGTCAGGCATGCGGCACACCCACTTAAATCAGCGGTACCTGCGTGCACTCAGTACTTGGCTGCGTTGCATCAACACTACGCAGAGCAACAGTGGCTGCAGTTGGGGAAGGGGCGTGTTTCATCCCTCATACTGGTTTGCGCATCTACTGCACCCCATAAAGCATAGCATGTGTACAGAAAATGCGCAACACGTATGCACATGCACGACACATGAAATGGACCAAGCATCATGTCCACATGCAGTCAACACCGTTCATGTAGACCACCGGGCTACTATCATATAGTTATAGTTAACTTCACTACCTACTCTACCAACACCCCGTTAGCCATAGCAGTCAGTACATGTATGTAGTACCTGGCCACATGGGCTTTGTGCGCTCAGCATTAATGTTAGATCCAAGTTCAGTGATAAGCACACGCAAGGTTGCGTGTCCATGAGGTGATTGCGAATACGGGCAGCAGCACCAATCATGTTGCAAAAGACTCAGGGCAGTGGTGCCGTCAGCGTTTTCTGTCCTTTTACAACAGGACAGAACAGCAGCAGCAGGGCGATTACCCCAGCCTAACTGAGTACCCTTGTTGCTCCGAGAGTTGATCTGAGAGACGCTCAGAAGCAAGAGGGTAACATAACGACAGCCACGGGCAGTTCGCGCGCACGCGCACAAAGAGGCATGCAGCGTTGGCAGCCATGACTTCAAGGGACCAGCACTGGCAACCATCACAGAAGGTTCTCGTGCGCTTGGTGACGCGTGCCATAGCTCGCATGTTACGCAGCGCATACATTTAGACTGCAAAGCAGCTGGGGGGAAGCTGCTACCAAACTGCTAGTGAGTGTGACTAGCACTGCAACTTTTACTACGACACCACCTATAGGTGAAAGCTTGAACCTCTGTCAAAAGGGACATACTTTGCGCATACACTAGTCAACTCTATCACAACCTCCATTGGCCCCATGTGCTGCGCAACTGTTTTGTGTGCTTTAGGTCACATGAACTGTGCGGCACAGTTTATCAGATACCCAGCCGGTCTAGGCGCGGAGGTTGCCGCCGTACGAAAGGCAGACAGGACGCTTGCAAGCCGAGGCATACAGGTTGCATGCACGCATTGCCCCATTGAAAAGGACCAGTACTGGCAACGGGCTGTGCTTTGACAAGAATCGCAGCAAGCCTCCGCGCTTGCGACGCACGGGCCTCCAGTCAGGTGGCGAAGGAGACGAAGAGTGTGCTTGCTTCCGCTCCAACGCTTCCATATCCCGTCAGCTGGCTGCCTGTTGCAGACTGACAGGGGAGGGGGAGGAGGCGGTGGGGGTGATGGAGAAGGAGAAGAAGGGGGAGGACTCGGGGATGGAGGAGGTGGGGAGGGAGGGGAAGGAGGGGGAGGACTCGGGAATGGAGGAGGTGGGGAAGGAGTGGAAGGAGTGGAAGGAGTGGGAGGACTCGGGGATGGAGGAGGTGGGAAAGGAGTGGAAGGAGGGAGAGGACTCGGGGATGGAGGAGGTGGGGAAGGGAGGGGAAGGAGGAGGAGGACTCGGGGATGGAGGAGGGGGTGGTGGAGGCGGAGGGGATGGTGGAGGTGGAGGGGGCGATGGGCAGGGGCTGCCAATGCTGGTCTCTCTGTAATCAATTTATGCTAATGGATCAACCTCGGGAAAGACACCACAAAGCTTGGCGTTGCCACGTACATCGCTGCGCGCGATGCAAGATGTCATTGAAGATGCAGGCAGTAGCAAGAGTCGCACATGCATCACGCGGACGACTGCTGCAACACAACATGTTGGCTAAGCAAACGTCACGACTTACAAGAAACGTAGGAAGTCCCAGTTGTCCAATGAGGGCGGCAAAGGTGAGCACGGCGGGCCGTATACAACAAACCTGTTTACAAACGTAAGTTGGCTGATAATTTGGCTATTGCCTAGTCGGTAGAAGGTGGTCTTAAGAACTAGACCAATATACTCTTATCATTACTTGAAGGGTAAGACACCCGTGCCCTTGACCACCATCACTTACCACTGGTCAATGTCAACCCAGTCGACATTTAAGTATCCTTCGATATCTTCTGAAAGAATTTGTTGAATTCCACATATCCGCACACCAAGCGTATGTATCAGACATCTCTTGTGTCACAAAAAGCAACACATATTATGTTAGCAGAAATGAGGGCAAGCACAACAGATGCATCATGTCATGGTATTCATACCCATATCATGATAACGTGCATAGCTTGCAACTTACGCGTCTTGTAAGTTAACGAAATTATCCCCATGTTGGCGGCAGCGGCCCCTCAAGCTGGTTATTCCGAAGAGCTCTGCATGTGTGCATGCTTGTTAGCGTCAACTTGGGCACTACAATGACTTGGCCAAGGGATGGACAGAAGCAGTTGACCAACTCCATATGCAAAGGGTAACACATACATAACCCCCACCATGCACTTACAGTACTCCTAGGCTCGGTAAGCTACTCCACTCCAGCGGTATTGCTCCAGAAAAGTCGTTTCCAGAGAAAATCTACACTTACATGCAAATAGGTAACATTAAACATTGGACTTTAGCTATGCATTGCGGTCATGACAACTATACCAATGTAAATGTGACAATGTGCGTAGGCAAAGCTACATGCAAAGGATACTGGTATCTTTAACGGCCTTTCCCATTACAGCTAGCAAAAACTTACATGGCAAGCAAGCTGGCGAGACCACCTAGCTCGGGTAACACTCCAGTAAAGTGATTGCCTACAAGGTCTCTGCGCAACGCAACATAGCTGTAGTTGAGGGTTTGCATGAGGGCTGACCCCGACCCGAAGATAAGCATGCGCAGCCTCTAGCATGTGGCAAGTCTATTGCACAGCACGGTTGGTACATATTTGCAGTATACTCACATGTGTTGTAGGTTGATGAGATCGTTGAGTGCGTTCAAGGGCTTGTTGTTGTAGAGGTTCTTCCCATGTAACAACCTGAGTGACATGCATTGACGCCGTATGGCGTCAGGACTCTGAGTGACTCGAATTGGGAACAAGGGCAGGTGGGTACTTGAGCAAAAGTGTTGTCGTGCTTCTTGTAGCGCACGTGTTTCACACTCACAGGTCAGTAATGTTTCCGCTCGTGCAACCAATCTCAGGCAGGTTGCAGACGCTGTAGCCTGCCATATCAGAAGGCCAGCCGGGGATCCCCTGCACCTCGTTGCCATTGCCATCTATGTAGTATATGGCCTCCTGCAGCGACTGGAGAGCAGCGGCTGCCAATGGTGCGATAAGAGCGAGTCAATGCGAGCATGAATGCACGCCCCTGTGTCTCTCAGACCATGCAAAGGCTTTTGCTGTACGCAAGCAGCTAAGCTGTGGCATATCGCTTGCTAAACTACTACTTACATTCCTGGTCGGATGCAGCAAACGCCTGAGGGGCTGCGTGCAGACAAAGACATAAGCGTAGGCACGATTACAAGCCTCTTGCAAGAACCTTGAAATAAAAAGCAGCTCTTGCAACTGGCGAAGGCAGGAGATATGCATACAGTTTACTTGCCGTCGGCTACATGCAAGCGCTCAAACGCAGCTCCGTCCTACCTGAGCCCAACAGCAGCAGTGGCAGCAGCACAGACAGCCGCCAGGCCGGCGCCAATATCATGCTTGGTGATGCCGTCCGACAAGCCACCATACATAGAAAAGAAAGGATGTCTCTGCAGCCTGAGCGCTGCAGCCGCACCATACGCTGCGCCTTAAGCGCAATCTGTGAGCAGGCAGGCTGAGCCGCGAGGCTTGCGTGTCCGCTCAGCTGGCCGGCTGAAGTACGCTGACGGGTCACGCAAGTCTGGTGCTGATATGAATTATGAATTATGAACATAGTGTGTCGTGCCCGTTCGGAGAACTTCTCCACACCGGGGTCATTAGAGTGGCCTAGGGGTCCCAGACGTTCTCCAAAAATGTTTACGCGTTTCTCTCCGCCAACGGGAAAACATTAATGTTCTCGATCGGCCACTGCCAAAACTCTTGGCAACGTTCTTGCGCCGACGTCGGTGGCCCTTCCTCGCACAAGTTAACGCCGTTGGTCACTTAACTTCACGGACGAAAGCTGACCGCACCTATTAACTCGTTAGCCCTAACAACCATAAATATAAGTGTTTATGACGCTGAGTTTGTTAGCCTTGTGATTGGGTGTATCATCCAGCAGTATTGCATTCGCATACAAGTTGTGAACCACACTTTATGCACAAGTGCCGTATTCACGATGATAAAAGATGCACGCTATTGCCAGCATGCTTGGAAACTGTGCATAAAGCTGAAGGCATGTGCAATTATATATTGTCTTTATAATCATTAATAAATGGATAGTGAGACATTCGCAAAATAGTTGTACATGAGTACATAGTTAGCTATATTACATAGCGGAGGAGGGGGACGGGTAGTTATAGTATTATGCATATATATAAGCCTAAGCATTATACTTGTAACATATTACAGAAAAAACGTGCGAAATATGTGTGTATACATATATGAATGTGTATACACATTCAGTTACGTAACTTTACGTTATTACATATTATTGTAACGCATTAAAGTCGGTAGTTAAACTCAAAGCTTACTTGGGTTATTATATATATATACTGCATAAGCACGCTCGATTACTTTATATATATATACATATATATATATATATATATATATTGCATAAGCACGCTCATAACATGCCATGTTATGGTTGCATGCATACAAATGTACCATGTTCAACGANCATTGGCAGCCCCTGCCCATCGCCCCCTCCACCTCCACCATCCCCTCCGCCTCCACCACCCCCTCCTCCATCCCCGAGTCCTCCTCCTCCTTCCCCTCCTGGGGTAAGGGGCTCTTACCTGCTCATTGAGTGAAAAACTTACATATGACCCCAACAAATTTATAAACATGAAGCTTAATCAGATGTGCATTCCTACTCTACCACTTGCAACATGTGTGCGGGGCGTGAATAATTGTTAAGGGTTTCTTGCCATCCTATGTGGGAGGGAGTGTGCGAGTGGGTGTGCATATGAGTGTTGAGATTTAAAGGTGAGCGCGCGGTTGCCTTAAGGTTCATTTCTAAAATGATCAGTTACGAGGGTGTGATAATTTAATGTCTACACTTATTGTAGCATGTTACGTGAAATTCACAACGATACATATAAACTACACCACGATGCGCGATAGGTCTAGCGTTGGGAATGATAATAATAATTTACCCTACCTCTTATAATCCCGTGTTGTGAGTGTGCCACATACGTTGCATGCATGTATGTGACTAAAATAACATTGTGTGCAACTTGAATGTATATGTATAAGGCTTCTGAATTCATGTATCCCCTAAATGTCGGTTACTACAAATATACGATGGTTACGCAAATAAATGCATACTTGTTAATCGTATTCATTATTGATTGCAAGCTACCACGTCGCAATATGTTTTCCCTGCCGGCCGACTAAATATTGGCAACGGCCGTGCACCTGACGACATTGATGTAGACTGTTGTGGCTCAGTCCACCTGTAATCTTAATACAGGGACTTAATAATAACTTCCGTTATTATTAGGCCCTTTTTGTTACAATTTAGTCTTTAACAGTTGACTATCATAATTAACAGGCGCCTGTTGGTTACCTATCAGGCCTTAACAGGTGACTTTGTATAATTTACAGGCACCTGTTAGTTACACATCAGGCCTTACTAGGTGACTACAACTAATCAACGGGCACTTGTAAGTTACACATCAGGCCTTAACAGGTGACTACACCTAATTAGCAGGCACTTGCAAATTACACATCAGTCTTACTTAGGTGACTCAGCCTATGTGACAGGCACCTGTAGGTTACACACCAGTCCAGCGCAGGCGATTAAGCTTAATTCACAAGCACCAACTAGGTAATTATCGACAAAATAAGGCATTCTTTAACAACTGAAGGTGACGAATGCCTAACTGTCGTTATATGTATTTGCATAGCTTGACTACACGCGACTGTCACTGACTGCCAGCATTGTTATGTGCCTGTGCTGTGTACATGTACCTGAAATGTGTACAGTGTCTCTCAGTCACTTGCCAAGGCTTATAGTTCGATTATGTGACTCGAATGCAGTTTTGTTGTATATCATAGGGATGCAAGCATTGACATGCATGAGCATAATGACGATCGACTGAGCTGGTTTAAGATGCACAACACTTAGTCACAAGAGCCTTGTAGCTATGTACACTACCAGCTGAATGGATTACCAACTGCGCTACAGCTTCTCTCCATCATCGCTTTGCTTGTCATCATGGAACAAAGCACCACGCGCTAGGGCCTATGGAGGAGACGCCGGAGCTTGCTCTTCCTCCTCAAACGGTTGTGCCAGCCAATCAAATGCCGCTTCGACCTCAGCGAGCGGGTCACGAGCTGCTGTCTCTTGCGGCCGGCGCCGATTGGGATCTTTCAGGTATTTGACACAAGATGCAGTGCGGCGTTTCACAAGGGTGAATGGCTGGAGGGCTGCGTACCGTTGCCTCATCTCCCGTTTCATTGATATGATCATGGTGTTGATTTCGCTGAGGTACTCTTCATGTGTGTCTATGCTGGCAGCTAGGAGAAGGTCTCCATCCCTGCCCTTTAGGATGCGCTCCACCTGCGTAGTTTACATGCATGTCTTAGTGGCATCGAAAGCCACCATTCACTGCAACGCGTCTGCAAGCCTGTAGTTTGGGGCTACAGCATTCCTGAATTGCTAATGATAGAGTTCAGAGTGCTTACCGTAAGCAACAGGTATGCGAGGTGGTCGACTGTCAGCTGCCGGCAACCAGGTGTAGTGTCGGCGTAAGACCAGCAATGCACGATCATTTGCAAGATTATGGGATTGCCCCATTCATAAATGTATCTCCTCCGCTCCGGGTCTGCAGTGTCGGTCACCTCAGATTTCCGCCATGACTTGTCTGCGACAGTCATACCAACAAGGCATTAGTCACGATATAGATAGTTCAAGTTGAGCCTGCACCAGGCTAGAATAGTGCCATTGACTTACTGTGGAGCGCGTTGCGCATCTGGGCTTTTTGGGTCTCGAGTTCCATTAGGGCGTCAATGTGCCTGATTGAATCGGTTACAATAGGCGAGATGAGTACGTGTGTATGGAGGCTGCGTAAGAAGGCAATGTTGCATAGCAGACATGGTGGTGAGGGACCCAACTCACTTGCGCTTGTTGCTGTTAAACAGTGTCCATGTGTACTCCTTCTCAAGGACATGCTTGATCTTGATGACGTTCTCAGACCGGACCTGCGTAGCTTTCTTCAAGGCGACACTCCAGTGGAAGGGGCACTCCTTGGGAGTCCGGTACACCTCATAGAACTTGGCCGCATCGGCCTCGTCGTCATGGTCGAAGCCAACTACTTGTCACGGGCAGGTTGGTCAGTGTCACGGTGCAGTGCGGTCATGAAGCATTCACAGCACCTGACACATGACGTTACGAATAGTGTCCTCCTTGGGATAAACGTGGCTCTCTACCCAGTGGCCATTTATGATTTCAACGACGGCATCTTGCAAATGCTTTCTACAAAAGAACAATCTGTTACACACATACACACAGTGTCACAGTGTCACACAGTGCTTACCTTGTTGCCAATCTTCCACGTGCTTGGGGAAGGGTTGCTGACGGCCGAGGTTGCCACGTCACGGCTAAATGCGTTTGGGTTGGGGGTTCCAATCGACCCTCTGCAAGCACAACCACATGAGCCATGCTGCCAGCCATTAAAGATGCAACCCTCACAATTGCGAAAGAAGAACGTGCACAGTGTATGCAGAACGCATGCAGTGAGTCACTGTGCTAGTCATGAAAGAAGCAAGCATCCAAGTTAGAAGTTGAGCAAGAAGCAACGTGCACAGTGCATCAAGAACGCATGCAGTCTAGCTTGCCCTTGCGACTGCGGCGTCAGGTGGAGTTGTTGTGATGTGCTGGGCGTTAGCGCGGGGTCTTGCTGCGATTGGTTGGCGACGGTTGCCTGGTTGAACACTGGGGGCAATGTGGACAACAAGCGCCGACCTCCACGACGAGGTGCACCTACGGATGGACCACAAGGCATCTCTCCAATTGATAGTCGAGTGCCGCCTATTTAGCTGATAGTGGCGCTGCCGCCTCTAACGCTGCCGCCGCCGGTTGGCCCGCCCGAATGTACGAGGCGCGAGAACGAAAATGAATCGGTTTTGAACGTCTAGTGTCCCGCACTAGAGTCGCACTTGTAGTGCGTCCTTGCTCCTATGGTTGATGGTACGACGTATGCATTCGTGCCATCCATGCTTCGTACAACCATTGGTAACAATGGTTGTGTCGTAACATTTATGGTACGACAGAGGCATCTCTCGTCCAACCCCAGCCATTGCCGTACAATGGCTCTGTCGTACCATCCATGGTACGACAGAGGCATTGCTCGATCAGCCCATATGGGAGGTAGCGTGCACTCACCTAAACACGCTTCATTGATGGCCGGATGATGGCACGCAGGGGCATCAGGTCGATGACGGGTCGAGTGTCAGGCATAGTGGGCCTGGGTTCGACTAGGAGGCGAAGGACCAGGAGTCGGAGGCGGCGGCGGCGGCGGCGGCGTGGCACATCTTGCGAGAAGTTGTGGTCATAAGAGTTCAAGCAGCGAAGCCAGCTACTACCGGGCGCCACGTTATGGATCATGTCAGACGTCAGCAATGGGGCTGTCCAACATGCATCACCAACATTGGACAAACCAGCAGGCAAGCCATTAAAGACCATCTGCACACAAAGAGCTGCTTGGTGGCGCGCTTTCTGCAACAAAGAGTGGATCATGAGCTGCAGTCCTTGGAGCCCCTTGTCAGAACCATGCGGGACCAATTGCGGCTGTGAGAACAAGCACAAAGGAATGCAGAGGTACGCTCAACACTCACATTGCATTTCCTTGCAAGAGCAATTTGCTTCTTAGCGCACTCCATGTGATATATGTAGCGTGGCTGCAGGCCTCCACTATTCACCCATACCCACCCTACAGTCAAGCCGACATTGCGGAAGCCAGAGCACATAGACAGAGCTGGGCAGCGGTATGTTGTTGCCAATCTCGCTGCATGTTGACTGCATGCACCTCCTATGCATGCCTACCTTTACATGCTAGGATGTGCGTGAGCGTGCGAAGTCGCGCGCGCGTGCCGAACGAAGTAGGTTGGGTTTTAGCACACGAGCGCGTGGCCATTTCTCCGGCATTCAACAAAAAGCGCGTCAACCAGCAATGACGCGGTCCATGCAATCATTCGTGCTTCCACCAGCAATGCCGCAGGTGACTGCTCGAAGCAACCAACTAATGACGGTGTGACGCAGTTGACTATTGCAATTGCAGTGTCGCAAGCATGCAGCTAACCCACATGTGATTGGTTGACAGCACCACAGTGCACTAGGTCCTGTTGGAGCTCCTATGCAAGCCTGGATTCAATCCCATCAACTGGTCCTTCAATCCCACTTGCTGATGGGCGCGGCGGCAATGCGGCATTAGTTTAACATGCATGTTGGCCTGTTGAATCCCGACATGTCCATTGGGGCAGTGGCGCATAATGTGCCCATGGCTCACGAGCTCCGTAACGAGTCTGCGATCGAGGGTGGCGGGGAGAGTGCACCCAATACCACCTTGTCAGCCCCCATGGCTTCCCCTGCTCCATGCAGCCCATTGAGGTAAGTCGCTGTCTTTTATGCTCGTGCCTTGGTAGCAATGCGTCAGGCACTGCATAAGCTTATATTCGTCCTTTGCAACATTGTGAGCCATCTTATCCTGGGTCCTGTATACAGCCCCCCTTGCTGCATGCACAAGTGGTCTCACCTGCCGCTCCTGCTCCCCTCGCAGCCAGAGCGCAACCACCTTCCGCGGCACCAGTCCTTCATGCACTGCCATCTCCTCCAGGAGCAGCACCGGTGATTGGGGGGCAACAATCCTTCTTGCCGCCACCGGCGAGACCACAGCACAATGCAACAACCGATGTGGCTTCTGCACCTACCTTACCCCACCCGCTGCAAGTTGAAGCCGGCAGTCTGCCCCATACTCAGGTACTTTATGAGTCACTGTGACTCTTGCCGTCCACAGTTAAACACACCATTTCACATGGCTTTTTACGCGCGGACCAGTCGTACGCGGCGCGCAGACCATGTCTGGTACGTCGTTGCGTTGCAGTGCCGCAACTGGTCCAGCGTAATCAAACCACCGGTGGTCCGGCCCCTGAGCCCGCCGGCATGGTCCGATTAACCGGACCAGGGCTGATCGCTCGCCTCTCGGTCTGCAAACCAGTGAACCACTGGTGCAGCCGGAGTCCGTACGGCAGGACCAGGGCTGGTCGCGGCCCCCGCGGCTTGCGAATCAGAGCAGCACCGGTCCGGTACCATGGCGGTCGCTAGCGCATCAGGTATGGTACGTTGACCGGGCATTGCAATCTGCAACTCACTACAAACTGCACCGCTGACTCAGATTGGATTGAGCGTACGTCAGCAAAATGCGCAAGCAGCTTGCGCACTCTGCTAGCATTGTAGTTATCCGCGCTTGCGGACATACCATTGGATTTTGATGAGCTGTCGTTGTTGGTGCTGCGGTCCAGCTAGGGGCGGCGGCGGCGGCGGCGGCGGTGGTGCGGGCGAGAGCGGTGGGTTGTTTGTTGAGGCTTGATGCGCTGCTTCTAGCAGCCAAAGCGATTATAAAACGTAGCATTGCTGCTGTAGTCTTTCTGCAAGCATGCGCAATGTTGCAGCGGCCGCTGCTACTGCTGGCTCTGTTGTTGATGTTGCGGCTGTTTTGGCTTGCTAACAATGAGGTTGAAATGGGTGAAGCTCTTGTTTGACATCTCTTGTGTGACCGTCAGCAATTGTTCTTGCTGTTGTAAGTGCTGCTTCTTCAAATGTCCCGTGCATGAGGTGTTGCTTTGGCATGCGTTTGCTTTGGCATGCGTTTGCTTTGTGAATAATTGATGAATTTGCTGGTGCACTACTATGGTTGTGGTTGTGAAGCATACATGTCTTTCAGCTTGTACAGCTAGACCAAGTCAGTAGCTAGTCGCTGCTAGTTTGGTCACGAGTTCTTAGTTAGTGCAACCGCGCATGCATGTTAATTTACAAGCAGAAGCTGCGTGCCTTGTGCTCGCAGCTGTGCATTGCCCAAATCAACTGGTCCTTGCCGCAATTTTGAAGGCTTGCATGATCGCTACAGTGCAAGCTGATATGCGAATTCATGCAAGTGGTTGCTCAAGTGAAGTGCTGCCAACCAGAAGCTGCTTGGTGGAGAAGGCATGGATGGTGCCTTCACCGAGCAGCTGGCATGCAACGCCTGCTTGAAGGTGCCGTGAGAGTAAACATGTGTGCTTGAAATACACCCACACAAAGCTTGCTGGCGTGCATGTGTGTGCGCATGGTTATACGTGTGTATGCATGTATGCTTGGTTCGTTCATGTGTGTGCATGCGCGTGCCTATGCGTGTGTACACATGACTGTTTGAGCACGTACACACACATGTGGTTAAGACAGTCACAGGTGATCCGGGGCGTTACTGTTGGCGGGTGGAGCCCAATGCTGCTCTGCTCAGGGCGCGGGACTGGGGGCGCTGCAAGTAGGTGCACCTGCTGGACCTAAGGTGAGCGGAGG
>RHPI01002368.1:140247-164052 GCA_009103225.1 Chlorokybus atmophyticus
AATGACACGCACATGTAAGCATGCGTGCATGCGCCTGCTCCATAACTCACATTTGCCGGGCACGTACAGGATCATGCATGATGGTGCTGGACGGCACGTTGGTGTGTGCGTTATGTATGTGATGGCTGCATTGCGCACAGCTCTGTTCGTACTATACATGTGTACCACGTATGTGCAGACATGTGCCTGCTCAAGTGCAAGCCAGTTGGAAGTTGTGCGCAGCCCAGGTTCTCAAGCTCATGCTCCACTTCCATGCATATCATGTAGCACGTGCTCAGTCACACATACCAAAACACACGCATATGTATGCACACCGTGCAACAGCATATTTCACTGTCCCACACCCACGCACACATGCGCCGAGTAAACAAGCTTACATGCGCGATCACCGTCGCTGGCAGGCCGCACACGCAGGAGGCGCAGCACTCAGTGATAATATATATATATATATATATATATAGCACAAGGCTGAGGCAGCAGGTAAGAAATTAGTGTGATTGCGCGCATGCGTGCTCAACAGCATGTGCTAGTCGCACTGATTCTGCTAGTATCATTGGCATATATAAGGGCTAATTGCAATTGCAGCTTATGTTACAAAGAGTTGACGCTATAGCAATGTCGTACTTTTGGTTTACTTGTCAAATCAACGCTGTACCCTCTTTATTTTTACGTGCATGCGTGGTTGTTGCTTGCTGTTAGCGTTGGGTGATTCACGGCCTGATGGTGTGTATGTGTGGCTTGGGCGTCAGCAGGCCAGCATACAGGGCCTTGGGAGATTGCATGTGCTTGTGTCCAGGTGCATGCTGTTGATTAGGCTTGCAACTGCGACGGCGGCGTTGGTAGAAGTTCACGGCCATGCCTACGGGCAAGCAACCGCCAAGCCCTTGGTCATGCTGGCCTGGTCGCTACCAAGCCAGCATGACCAGGTCAGCGGCGTAGCCTGGTGCTCTTGGTATGCAGCGCCATGCCGCCCGCCAGGCCACCAGCAGCGGCGGCCTAACGGCGGTCAGCTGCTGCGTAATTGCTGCATCTGACCGCAGTTAGCCGCAAAATTATAGTTAAAGTTAAGTTGTCAAACGCCGGCCAGTCTCTCATGCTGGTCCGGCTGTAGCCGACCAAGAAAGCTAAAAGACCGGTTAGCGCACCACACATGGTCCCTACAAACTCATGAAACATTGTAACCAGGCATGGTCCTTACCTACATTGATCATCCAAACGAATTTTACCCAAGGGACCAGTCCTGGTCCCACTTATACCCGTTTTTGACCGGGACCAGCCCTGGCCCGGTTTTTCGGGGGACCGTGGGACAATTACGTATTGTTGAACCAGCCCTGGTCCCCACGTGCAGACCAAGGGGGGGCAGCCCTGGTCCGGACCCGAAGCCGCCCTGGCATTTTGGCCCTAGTCCGTACGTGAGAACCAGGGCTGGTCCGTGGAAAAAATTCCGTGTGTTTGAGTGCTGTATGCGCATGCAGCAGGGGTCACCACCTGCCAGCGAGTCATCAGAGGAGCTGCCGCAACCCGCATACGGCCATCAGTCATGCTAGGTGGCCAGCTCGCCTCATGGGACCACTTCAATGCGCCAACGGATGGTAATTGCTTCTACCATTGTGTATTTCGCGCCAGGCCGTCTATAGCGTTTGCTTCTACCATTGTGTATTTCGCCCAGCTCGAGCAGATTTTGGGCCATGCTGGACACCATGGACGACGACGGCAGGGGGGACACTCTCCGTAAAATCACCGCCAAGGCTGTCGATGCAGGCGTGGCGAGCAGAATCCTAGACCTCTGTAGAGCCACTGGTGCCGCGGAAGAGATGGCGCAGTATTACGACAAACCACCTGCGACCATATTGGCTGATGTCAATTGCAACATTGAGCTAGCCATGGCCAAGGTGCGACAGATCGTGCAGAGTAAAGATGTGTATGTCGAGCACCTGCAGATGACCATGTTTGCCAACAAGCTGGGCTTGTTGATTGGCTGCGTGACCGTTCAGCGCAAGCATGGGTGGTGGGTGCCTTGGCCCGGCAGCGCAGTTTGGGTTGGAAATAACAAAGCCCCCAACTCAACTCAACTCAGTCCTGGTGGTGGGCAACACTGCTCTTGATGAGCCAGAAGCACACTTTTGGCTCCTCAAGCCTGCAAGCACCAAACAGTGGTCGTGGCCTATGCATGAAGTGCCACCGGAGGTAACATACCTGATCGGAGAGTGGCGGAATGGCGTTGCCAACTCCCCGCTACCACCGGCTGTGACCCAGAGTGCTGCGCCAACGCCTCAGGCCTCGTCTTCGTGTGCTAAACAAGAAGTAGCCGAGTGTTCTGCACATCCTGCCTCCCCTCAACGACAGCCACATTCTCGCAATTGAAATTCAGCACCCTCCCTTCCTGCCGCGGAGACTCACTTGCCACCGCACTCTGACCATCCGGAGGCATCTCCATTAAGAAGCAGCTGTAGCTCGCCCTCTCCCTCTAAGCTTGCCACATTGATCCCAGCTTGTCTTGTTGGTAAAGAGACTGATCGAGGTGTCCTGAAAGCTGCGCTGAAAGACAAAGGCTTCATGCTTGACCTCATGAAGCAACATGAGGTCGTGAAGGAACGGGAGGCAACCAACAAGCGCAAGGCTGTGAAGCAAGAAGATAACGCCTTACCTCCTCTGAGTGACAGTGCCACGCAGAACGCCTGCCAGGATGTGCAGGTTGACAAAAAAAAAGAAAAGAAGAAGGTTGTTGGAACAAAGGACGCTGACAGGACCAAACAAGGAAAGGTGAGGCATCGTTACAACGTTACAAGAAGCACAGCGCCTTGAAGCCTCACTGGGGTTGACTGTGTGTCCTGAGTAGGCACAGGCGGGTTTACAACGTCAAGTGGCTGCTTAGCATCGTCCAGAGAGAGCCGATGCGGCACGAGCTGCCTAAGCTCAAGCACCGACGCGCAGACGCTTTGAGGGGCTGACTCGTAGTGCAAAGGAGTTGATAGCCCTACCATACGCCCAAAACGCGCTGCATCACCGCATGCGGCATGCCTCGAGGTGGGTGACGAAAGTGTGCAATAAGTGGGAGCAAACGCGGAGAGTGCAGTCTAAACAGACCTCTGGGGATTGGCCGTGGTTGGAACGCATACATATGATATGGCCATCCGTAGTATGTTGTTGCCCCTCGCCGTCCTTGATATGATGGTGTTTTTGCTGCCGCAGCAACCCGGCAATGTGCAAGAGCTATCCGCGGAGCAGAACTTTGACCTGCTACAGCAGATGTACCTGTCGATGTCGACTGATGCGGGTCGAGATGTGTGCCACTACCTGAGCAACATACTGGGTGGCAAGTAAAACCATTTGAGCTGTACTTGGCATGCTTTGGCTGGCAGTGGCTGTATATCATACGGCACGTCGAGCTGATTCTGTGGAAACTCGAAGAAAATGACGATGTGGGGGAGTACACGAATGACGACAGCCATGTCGAGGGCCTGGATAAACGCATGCTGGACAAGACCACCAAGACCAGCAAGTGCTGTATGGCGGCAGACGGGCAACAGGTGATCAAGCAGGCAGTGGAGCGTTATGCTGCGCCAATTTGGATGGGAGTCGCTACGCCTGCAACGCGATAACAAGGTTTGGTGGCAGAGGCACCTTGCACGACCGCGTGCACCATGTGTGCTGACTTGTCGCATTGAAGAGCCCCCCCCCCCCAGCGGATGGGGAGACGCCCTGTTGCAAGAAAGCGATGTGCCATGTTTGCATCATAGCACATCAGAAGACTGTGGCAAATAAATTAAAGAATCTACAAGCGTGTCCCTTCTGCAAGCAACCTCACCCCTTTTGGTCGCCACGCCTAATGCAAGACGCCAACGTGTCGACGGTGATTTGGCCCCCACCTTTATGCCAATCGTGCATGTATTGTAATTTTGTGTTGGCTGCCTGTGAATCATGTGGGTACATGTATAGTTGCAGCATGGTGCATGGTGCACCCGAGATCTGCTGTTGTCAGAAGCATTGGCTGTACATGTGTATGATGACTGCCCGGCGTATGAGTCAGTGCATGGCTTGCATACCTCGCTGGTTCAGAGCATGGTTGACAGCCACAAACTCAGACAGCGCTCTGGGTTCCATGGCATGACAGCACAGTATTACTCTACGATCGTGGTAGTTTACGAGTATCCTTGTACTGTAGTACCATTAACGGATGGAGTACCATTCATGCTGATGTAGTACCGTGCATGGGTTTGCAATAGCGTCCATGGTACAGTCGTCCTTCACTTGAAGTTTAACCCATTTAAGTTTCGTAAACTGGCAACCCTGAATTGATGCCCATACCCTAAAGTCTCGCTCAGTTTGTGGGCAGCCGTGCCGATTCCTATTTTGCATGATGTTGGCGGCAGCAGTTGAATCCCCCTCACTTAGGAGACCATGCTTGGTGTGCCCACAATGCAATGCGTATGTATGTGCCAATGGCCGTAGGCAGCAAATGCGAGCACACTTGACCGAATGCCAGCGAGTGCAGACAGTGTGCCACGATTTTAGTGCTGCTTGCTGGCATCACACCACACACAATGTCGACATGTTTAGCTGCCGCCTTGGCCAAGTGCTGTGCAAAGAACCCGAGTTTTGCCATTGCGTGCAGTGCGTGTGCAAATCGTGCTCGCGCTCATGCTTCGAGTGGCGAGGGGAACCCATGCGCTTCTTCACATGGACAACACCGTGACATGTGATTAGTGGACATGTCGTGGATGCTGTGGAGGTAATTCGGCAGAGTGGACCGCGACGTATCACTGCATGTTATGTTGGGCGTATGCTTATTTCATGCATGTTGAAGCTGTTGTCGCATTCAGAGCAGTCTTCCACGGTGTGGGTGTGGGCAGTTCCATCCCCTGGCCGTTGTAGAGGAGGCAGACCATCGACCGTTGGACAGCGCACTGAATCGGCTGCGGAACGCAGTTAAGTTGGGATGCGAGCAGCTAATTGGTGTGAGTGTCATGATGCATTGGCCGGGCTAGATGGGGAATGGTATGCGGGCGTTGTGGAATCATTTAAGCAAGCGTCAGGTCAGCATCGCTTCGTGGCGTGCGAGATTGAGGACGCATTATATATGCATGGTGCAATGGAAAATGTCTTTGCAGGGCAGCACCGTATACTATTCGATGACGGTGATCGACCACAAACCATCAACTTCAAAGGGCACAACGTATTCGCGTACACATCAGTTGACGGGGCACGCCATGTTCTGCGCGCCCGAGGGGAGAACGTCAGTCGCAGAGTCAGCCCGGACGGCATCATTGTTAGTCCCTGGCCAGCACCACGGCCAGCCTTGACCACATACACGCCATTTGACAACAAGCTTGGACGCACACGCAGACCAAGGGCACTCAACCTATTCTGCGGCGGTGGCGGTGCCAGTGTCTATACCACGCAGGCTTTGACGTGACCGGGATGGACATAAGTCCCTCCTCTGAGTACCCGCTGCCCTTCATACACAGCAATGTATGCACCCTGAGTGCAGGAGAGCTGAGCGAGTACAAGCTCATTTGGGCCAGTCCACCATGCCAGGCCTATTTGGGTGCTATTCCGGCACCTCAACGGGCGGCACATGGCACATCCTGGAGACACCAGGATATGATACCACTCATTCGACGTCTGCTGCTTGCAAGCCAGGTCAAGTTTGTGATTGAGAGTGTGCCAGGAGCAGCTTCCTCATTCAGACCCAATCTGTCTCTTTGTGGCACGATGTTTGGCCTATCAACTTTCCGACACCGTCTGTTTGAGACACAGCGAGTTGTAGCTACCCCACCAGCACGCTGCTCGCACGCGGGCAAGGCAGTTGAACTGCTACCGCCGCACCTGTCCGCTAGCGCGAAGAAGACCATTGTGACATCAAACGCGCCACAGCAAATGTACCCGGTCTATGGCCTTCTAAGCACCAGGGGCGGCATTGCTGCGTGGCAAATAGCGCTGGGAGTGCCATGAATGACCTCGGCCGTTTTCATAGCGAATGCAGTTCCTCCCGCAATGGCGGAGTGCATAGGGCGTCTCATGCTTGAAACAATGGATATGCGCTGTGACTACCCTCCTGTGTCATGGAACTATGAGGCTTGAGTGTGGTGCACTGTATTGATGCTTAATGCCACACGGCGGATTGATTGTTGAATGTTGCATGGCACATTTGATTGTGGTGACAGTTGTGCAGTGACAGCTGCCCGGTATTGTACACGTCCACATGCAAACGTCTTAGCATACGATTAACAATGCCTAATTGACTGATATGCTCCAAACTCAGAGTAGTGAGACAAGTACATGTGTCACGTGAAAGTGCAGTGAACGTTCACCCAATACTTGCCCTCTTGTACACGGGCGCTGTCCTTGTCAAACATGGGGAGCAGCTGGACAATGCCTTTTACTTGCTCCAGAGTCACGACATCGAGATGTGGACCGCCTCGACGCTTTTCCCATTCCAGAGCGATGCACTTTGTGTCGCTCGTCACATCCAGCTTCGTGTACCAGCGGACAAACACGACCTCCTTCCACACGCGCTCGCCGCTACCACCCCACACCACCACGCGCAGAAAAAGGAGTGCCTGAGCCCACCACGTCACGTTCACACCGTCCTCATCACCTTCCAACTCAAGTGTAGAGAACCAAGGCCGCCCATGGAACATCCCAGTGCGCGCG
Organism: Chlorokybus atmophyticus; assembly: GCA_009103225.1. NCBI lineage: Eukaryota > Viridiplantae > Streptophyta > Chlorokybophyceae > Chlorokybales > Chlorokybaceae > Chlorokybus > Chlorokybus atmophyticus. The sequence continues at coordinate 146,905 of RHPI01002368.1, forward strand.
CCATGCTGACTCCAGATGTAATGTACACCGCTGCGCCTCCATTCACCACGCGAACAGCACGCCACCCATCAGCCAACTCCAGTTGTTCCCTCCTCAACCAGCTGTCCAGGGTGGCAGGCAGCTTGTCGGCGAATGGAGTCTTCAGGGCGACTTGGCGGCTACGCGCAGATCCGCTCCAGTACGGACTGGACTCCCTCCTTGTTAGCACATCCATCTTTAGCAACTTGTCCGTCTTCTCCATAACATTACAGCACTGCTGCCGCGCCTGCGCCATGACCGAGCGCATCTCGGGATCCACGACCATGCCATCCTCTCTCACATATTCCGCATAGCTCCATGCCTTCAGGATACGTGCATGGTAGTCCCGGTTGTTGCCACCACGCGCCCACCGTTTGATATTTTGGGCGTGCGTCTGCTCCATGCGGTTGGCGCTGAACCAATGTGGGTGTCCACTGCTGACAATTGCCGGCCTAAAATAAGTGAGCTGATGCATCTTCTCGATCTTTCAACCTGACTTCTGATACATGTCCCAATTGTAGTTGGCAAGCGATGCCATTAAAGGGTAGCCAGAGCGCTTGCCCTCGCTGACCAGCGTTGCCACTGTACAAAATGGCAGGCGCTGAGTAGGTTGCTTCCCCCACCTCTCTCCTCAAATTCATCTCCACATCCTTCTACCAATCGCCCGTGGAAGGATGGCCAAAGCTGTGCTCATCACCACTGTACTGGAGATTGAAGCCATTGGCGGCATGTGGATTGCCATACAACCGCGCGAGCCACATCTGCTCCGACCAAGAGCATTAACAGGCATGCTGGCCTCAGAGTAGATACTACATCGATGCTGCATTAGGTACTGCATTTTACAGACCTTGGCCGGCATATATGTGACGCTGGTGTCCTGATCCTCAGGGTCTCCAGGCTTGCGCAGGTCAGCCGTCACGTAGTTCTGATACGGCAGCACGCTCGCATGTGCATATGTGCCATAGCTATGACGGTTGAAGCACATGCACCGCACACCGTGAACACACCTCAGACTGAGAGAAAGCAATTGTTGTCCAAAGGTAGCTGGCCACATGCACACCGGTCTCCCACTGGAGCTCTTCCGTCAGGAGGTGTGCATTTCGGATGCACTTGATGATCCGCCCCATGTTGCAGGCCGACAGGCCTTGGCCGCTGTTGCACTGCACGAATGCCACTGCAAGAGCATGCTCGAGCCATACCACCTGGATTTCGACGCGTGCGAAGGGACGCCTCCACTTCCATGTTGGCGTGCCACAGGTTTCTCAGGCACACGCACACATCGAAAGCCCTCGTTCACTTCCTCCTCCTCCTGTGACTGCTGTGCGTGCGTCTCCTGGAGGAATCCTTCAGCATCAAGCATGTGCGCATCCTGGATCGAACTCCCCGGTTCAACATGACCCGCATCGTACTGTAATGGACGCTGGCCGACATACAGCTTGATGTTTTTGCACACCCTGCTGCTAATAATGTGCATGTAGACCGAGCTGCGTGTGGCGAAGCGCATGAGGCAATACGGACAAAGGACTCTCATATCACACTACTAACGTCGACACACTTGTCGCAAATGTAACCTGCATCATATCCAGCAACACGCACCGCCGCCGCCGCCGCCGCCACCGCCACCGCCACCGCCACCGCTAGCCTTGCATGCCAGTGGCGGGAAACTTGGCCGCCATTCACTGGCTCCGTTGTACCAGAATAATGGTACGATCGAGCCATTGCACGTCAAGGGTGAGTCTCTGCATATATATCCTGATTAAACCGTTTCAATGGTACGAAGATGCCTTTGCCAAAAAGTACCATTGAAATGGTACCTTTGTACAGTGGCAATGGCAGTTCATACCATTGACAACATTGACAAGGTCAGTCCCTGCGCATGAAAACACCATTGATAGCTCCGCCAAGCTATGCCCTTACAGGGGCGTGATGCCGAGGGTATGTGGCATTTGCTGAATCGTTGGCGGCGCTGCCAGGGGCGTAGTGGGCATTGTGGTTGAGGTCCGGGATAAATTCCATGTTCGCACAGGGCGGGCAGGGTGCCGGAGGGGTGTCCTCGGTGTCAAACCCCACCATGCCTACCAAGGGCACAGCCAATGACAACAGTGACTCCAGCGATATCTTACAGGGCTCCCCCTCCGAGTGGGCAAAGGCACACCACAATACTGCCCCTAAGAAAATCCGACCCACCAGCAGCTGCGACCACGGCGACATGATTGAAGGGACCAAACAAGACTGGCATAACCAAGGTGAGTTACGATGCACTGTCAATGCCACATGCTAGGGTTCTTTTATCTTGCACATGCACAGCCTCAAGTATCTTGCACTTGACATACACTGTCAATACCACATGCACACCCTCATGCACAACCTCCAGTGTCATGCACATGAACAGCATGACGAATCTCGCAAATGCACAGCCTATTTCTACTTGCGGGAGCTCACAAGTCGCAAAAGAGAAGCTGCGGAGTACCACAAATGGGTAATCCATGACCTAGTTAAATGTTTCCAGCGGTAATTAAGCAGTGTGCTTGCAGATCGCTATGTTGGTCAGAGTGAACCGAGAGCAGCTCGGTAGGCTGATTGTCTGCCTGGCGGAGTGCAACAAAGCGGAAGACGAGGTAAGCATGTGTATGCTAATGGGCTGGTCCTCTGTCAGCACGCCACTCTTACAGCATTACCACATGCAGGTGGTCACTCTCAAAGCGACCATCAAGCGCATGCGCGTGTACGGTGAGGCGCTGACATTCAAGCTGAAGGACGAAGTAGCCGCTGTACTGTCAGCGAGCGAGGCAGCGGATGAAGATGACTCCGGCGTTCAAGCAGAAGACTTGTCGGAGTTGGAACAGGAGGAGGGGGTTTGAGGAGGAGTTCTGAGGCAGGCACCACAGGTTGACAAGCTGCGCATGAGTCCAACAGCTAGACTCGATGTTACAAAAGTAGTTTTATGCGCAAGTCGGCTGCTCAGTTGCAAGTGAACATACTCTTACCATTGCTGGTACATTGTATATATTGTGGGCTTATAGGTGCAAGACCAAACAATCAGTCCAAGGTTTGTACAAGCTGCATGGCATGTTAGTGTTGGCTTACGGCACGAATTGCCAACTTTTGTTAAACGGCAAGGGTCACATATTACTAGCAGTGTAACGGCAAAGAAGCTGCCGGCTATTGCTGTCAGCTGTCCGTAACTACCTGCTAACGGCCGTCTGTGCACATCGACCAAAGGATAATTGGTTGACAACTATCGGCCGGTTAATGCCACTAACAACCACTTTCGGCCCGCGGCCGTCTGCGTCAGTCCACTCAAGCCAATGGCAAACCCAACAGTCAAAAAGTAACATTTCAGGCAGCGACAGGCAGGCTCAGGCAGGCTCAGGCACCAGTCAGTCCCTCAGTCCTTGGTCAGTCATCGTGTAAAAGTTGCGACGCACTTGCATTTGCTAGTGTCATTGTGGTGAATAACGTACATGTGATCCCATTATGTATGTGGTATGTGGGGATTGGGGGAGCTTGAGTACGATTATGATCATGTAAAATGTTGCAAATAAACAGGAAAAGCGATTATGGTCCAAGTTACAAGCTTTCTGACTTATCGTTATCGTTTTACATTGCGTTAAGATTCTAGCACACGTAACCAACTTCTTTAACCAGCGGTGATTAACCGCGCCGGGCTGTCCGCCCCCGTTTAGTGAGTATATTTTGCATGCTTACAAGCGAGTTTATTTCATCGCGACAGCCTAGTTCACTGTGTACAGTGCAGCATAGGGCCGCGATGCTGCGAATAATCGAACATCGGCGCATGGACCGGCGCAAAACTTCTTGGTTTCTTTCAAACTTTGCGCTCTATGTTGTTTTTTGGACGTTTTGTCCGCCCTTTGAAAACGTCATTTTGCCCGTTTTCGGTGCACTTCGGTCGCATGGGGCCGCTATGTCTTATATCTCTTATGGTGGAGGAGCCGCGTCCCGTTCTCTTTGGGTTGGTTGGCCCACGTGTTTACCGCTGACCAACCAGACGGCTTAACCCCTTGAAGAAGTTAAGAGCGTTAGGCGTTGAGAGGCAGCCGCCGCCAGTTGGCAGTTACCGCGTGCAGTGTACGCCGTGCACCGATTATCGCTGCAGAAGGTTTCGCATGTGCTGTATAAAAATATGCTATAAAGCTATAACAATATGCTACATAAGGTTTGCCGGTGGGTTGCATAGAGCGGTAATCAAGCATGCGTGTACGCAGAGAAGTGTTAAACTCTACAGCTTTCCTCGCAGCATTGGCAGTGTAGCGTGTGCTGTGTTTAGCATAGTTGGTAGTAAATAAACGCTGTGTGCTTGTTCTCATGTAATAGAGTAATTAAGTATGTAACTTGAAGTAGTAGAGCGTGTGTGTATCGCGTCGATCTGGCACACAATCATACGCATGCAATTTAAATGTTATGACTTTAATGTTCAATAGAGTGATCATTTATAAGTTGTACATGTATATGTCATGCATTGTTGACTAAAAACAATGCACTTTAGTGTATTGAAGCGTGTGTACATATCAGCAAACATTCTTACACATAACTATCCTGAATAGTACATTTATATGCAATATCATATTGCATGAATATGATATTCATACGACAAATCACATGAGCCGGCAATAGTTACAATAAAAACAAGCATCATGAGTAATAATGCACAGTGTCAGTTGGTTAGGCCAAACAAACGACTTCACTACCAAAAGTGTGCGCAACAAGCATTATAAGATAGCAAGCAATTCATGCACTGGCAGTGACCATAACGTATACAGCGGCCTATCTTAAAAAAAAATTAAAAAAAAAATCAAATGCGTGCAATGACAGTGCCATTGTGAACAATTACTAAATGTGAGGATATAAAGATGCGCATGCAACTTTAAAAACGTATTGTGTTTTCTGTGTGCAACTGAATACGCACAGGCGTACAACATAAGTTGCACATGTGCAACTCGTACATATTATGTTTATGCATACTACGCATATATATATATGAATACGCTCATATGCATTGTTATGTATACGATGGATGCGTTTTCCCATCCATGGTGTGTGTCAATATTATGTTGCATGACGTTCATAATTTGAGCACATTAATCTGCACACAACTGTAAATAGCTACACTATCGTAAAATCTGTATAACAAGCGGTGGCAATTGCATGGCTTGTATTTCGACCCCGCCTTCATAATTTCAAGACCAATTGTGCTAAAAGCCATTATGATGTCATGTTTCTCACAAAACATGTCAGACACTACGGTAATACATGGTACTCTTTGTATTATGCCTGATCGGCAAATATGAATGCTTGTAAGTACTTCGCATATGTCGACGAGACCTAAGGGAAGCTTATGCGGATCCTCATTGTCTTCTGGGCTTTTTCAGCAAATTTCGTTTAATTCTCACGCAACCGTCATTGCGATATGTTTCAAAAACAGCAGTATACGGCTGAACTTATAACATAACCGAGTTGGTCACGGCGTCAGCAGGAGCAAAGAGGGGGGATTTCGGGCCTTGCACGCCCCCCTATGATATGGCCAAGTTTCTTGTCCAAAGGGCCAGCGGTACGGTAGCGAACACGCCCCCCTATGATAGTAAAACGTCAGTTGTCAATGCATGACGGGCGAAAACGCTTGAGATTCCCCGTTTCCCCCCATTTCCCCTCCCTTATGAAATGGTCAATTTTTCGATTTCAGCCAAAACGTTTTCGTAGGGCGGGAACGGAATAGATTTTGGCTTCGTCCAGTAAACCAACAAACATTGTGATATAACGTTCATGTTACGTTGAAATAATGGTGTTACGTTAATGAATAAGAAAGGCTCGTTGATAACCAAGCTTGCCACGAGCAAACAAATAATATATAAGAATAAACAAAGTTGTTTAACATGGCATTATAAGCTTAAGTTTATGTTTAGATATGTGTGTATATATATACATATATTATATGTATGCACATCTTACATGAAGAGTACATAATCTTTGCATATGCCGTATGCGCGCACGCATGCACATGCACACACACACACACACACACACACACACACACACACACACACACACACACACACACACACACACACACACACACACACACACACACACACACACATGTATACATATCTATATGTGTGCGTTAAACGTACTTCAAACAATTGCTGGAGGTTTGTGTTGAATGAAGCTCGACGCAACTAAATTAAGTCGAGCCAATCGAGCTTAAAGCTACTTGATATCGACCCTATTATAACATGTGCGTTAATGTTAACCATTTGTGACACTGCTATGCTTGGTTAGTTACCCCATCATAACTCTGTTCATGATCAAAAAATACCGTATTTACCCCAATACGGTCCCCCCCCATATACCACCCCCTTGGCAAAATTGAGGCGGGGACTGTGTTTTTGAACGTTAGGGTCCCCCCCCTCTTTTGTAACCCCCTTTGAGGAGACTGTATTAAAAATGTATAGGCTTCAATGTCAACATATATGTGTACATATCAGTGTTATAACCGACGAGTGTGTATGATTTGATAATATACCATGCATTACATATTATGTATATGTATGCCTATCGTATGAAGTATTGATCTAAAGATGTGTATGATTTGTATATTGCGTTTATCTCGTGAACGTATAATGTACCCTATAGCATGCAGGTGGTTGATACTATACGCAACATAACAACATATATATACAATACGCATCAATGGATTATCGCAATGATGAATTAAGATGATATTGTTGTGGGCCACATGTATGGCCCAAACTTTGTTCACAATGCCGCTTATGACGATAAATAAAGAGCGCACGCTGCTTGGCAGCGCCATGTGCGTCACATTTACGATGACGGCGTGACCCAAGCGCGTTAGTGACTGAGATTGAATACGTCATCCGAGGCAGATGCTGAATCTGGGCGGTGACTGTGCTGCCCTCACAATGTATGTGAGGCTCACATACAGATTACAGTTCCCCCAACCCTAATAGAGTCCCCTCCGTATGCAGTCCCCCTCAGTAAAATCAAGGAGGGGACTGTATAGCTCGGGGGACTCTATTGGGGTAATTACGGTAATGCTATTTTTAAGCAGAGTCAATCATTAACGTGAATAAAAAATAACTTGTAAACAATGTCATATTAACAAGTAATTATCTATCATAATGGTTCATTTGGTTGAGAAATGAGGGGTTTCCACTAAGTCACGTCAGCAAAAGGCGCTGATAGTTGAGCACATACAATGGATTTATGCTACAATCATAGTATTCCTCCCCCTTAAGATGTAATTGTCCCATCACCATCCAACCCCAAGGGACCTCGACCTAGTTTCCGTGTATGGGACTCACGTCATCGACCGCCAGCCTACCCGGCAGCTCGGTTTTTGCGCGCCAGCCGCCCGGCGCGACTTTTGGCCGCGGCAAGTTGCTTTTTCGACCGATGAGTCGACCTAAAAATCGGTCATTCCCACGTGACGCTGCGACATGTCGTGGTGAGTGGTGATTAATGAAGGTTCCTCATTCGTTTCTTGTTTCTGCCTGCCTTGGACCTTAGAGCAGGCCACGAAAACCTTGAGTTCTATCCCCCGGACGGAATTCGAATTCATGACCTTTAGCTTTTCAAGCCGCGATACCAAATGTTACGTAATAAGGGGTTTCCACCAGGTCACATCAGCAAAAGGCGCTCATGGTTGAGGATTCTATATTGATCTATGCTACAATTGTAACAAATTCCAAGCCCTACTTTGACCATTGGCTTAAATTCATACTGAGCATTTGCACCGGCGTGCGTAGAATTTATGTATTTTGCGCAAAATATATATAGGTACAGACTTTTTGTGCATGATACAAACTTCTCTTCTCACTTTTTTCAAGTTTACACCGACAAATGTTTGAGTATCAAATGGCGTCATGTCGTTTTCTGCGGCAAACCATGCTAGAAGCGGCGCTACGCTAGTTTTTAGACGGTGTTGCTGGCGGCATCTTGAGCGGCGGCGGCGGTTATGCGGGCGTAGTGCGGCGTCTAATGCTGTAGATTTAATAGTTGCATTCAGAGCAGATACACATGCTATGAAGGTCAATGAATGCAACAAATTAAACGTGATGTTGTTACACACAATGGGCGTGTGTATGGTCGACCAACGCATGCACTTGCTCACTGCAAATGGACGCACGCAAGAGGCGCATTTTGTGGGCACTGCTATTGCTGATGATGTCAAATGATTCGCCTACACCTTAATCACAAGCTCTTTGCGCATGTGCATAGACAATGACGAGTACAATAGACGGGCGACTGAGCTTTGGCACGAGCAGCCCATGCATTTAATGTTGTCATTAAGTGTCGACAGACACTCTTGCCTTCGGCCATGTGCGTTCGGCACAATCAACTTGCCCTTTCGGTGCCATAACCCTTTTTGTGATAAGTGACCTTGTTAACTGCCTGCTTCAACATCTCAGTAAACCATGTAAAATGCATAAACATTGGGCCAGCGCCTAGCAATGTCTTCCACATCAATAACCATATGATCCTCTCCATTGGCCTGTGATTAGCCAATAATGCTTCACTACCAGTGCTTTTATGTGTTTTTAGCAAGTCGCTGGTCTCAGCCTTACGGATTGCCAGTGGTATCTCATTGACATCTCTTTCAAGCTCACTTGGCAATTCGCAAGTACTGGCATTTGTGTCGCTTGACTGTGCCCACCCTTGACTTCGTGTACATGCACATGTTGTCACTGCCAACAAGCAAAGCAATGGCGAACGGCTTAATAAGTGCGCCACATTCATTCGCCCCGGTCCATAAACCTAGGTAAAAATTGAATTGCGACAAGTATTGAGCCCATCTCAATAATCCTCTGATCCTCTCAACAAAGTTGGTTTGTAAAGGAAACAAGGAGGTTGTGGTTGGTGATCATTCTGAACCCGCCTTCCACCCTCTGTAAATAGCAACGCCACTCACACAGCACGTGAACCACCCAAACAACTCTTGCTCAATTGTCATATAATTTCTCTTAGCTGAAAGAACTTTCTGTTGACATAAGCCAGGGGGTGCTCACTCCGCAAAAACACAGCACTAGTGCCCTTTACAAATACATTGCATATTACCTCAAAGGGCTTGGTGAAGTCCAATTGCAATACCGGCACCGTTACCAAAAGCCTCCTGGATAAACTTAAACGCCTCTTCCTTTCTGTGTGACTATTCCCACGCAACCTTATCACGTAACAGGTTAATGAGAGAAGCTACACGCGATGAGTACCTCAAGATGTACTTGCGGAAATCATTACTATGATAGTTGCTCAAGCCCAAGAACGCGCGTAGCTCGTGCACATTTTGCGTGCTAGGCCACTCTTTGACCTTAGCAACTTTCTTTGGGTCCGGGTGCACGCCCTTTTTGCTTACAGTATGGCCAAGGAGGATAAGTTTCGTGTTGTCAGACTCGCACTTGAGCATGTAAGTATAGAGGCGATGCGCATGCAATGTTTTCAACACCAATGTTTTCAACACCTTGCGCACATGCGCGACGGCTAGCATCAACTTAGCATCCTTGCTGAACACAAGTATATCAATATCATATACAAGCATTGTATTACCAATTAACTTGTGAAACACACGGTTGATCATAGGTTGAAGGGTGGCTGGCACATTTGTCACTAAAAAGGCAGCACTTTATATAGAAAATGACTAAGCGGCGTACGAAACTCTGTTTCTAGTATATCTTCCGGAGTGACACATATCTGGTAGTACCCGCTAATAATAACAGGTCCAAGGAGCTGAACATTGAGGCCCTCCACTCAGTTGATCAAGCAAATCATTTGTCCTTGGCAGCGGATATCTATTCTTGATCACCAGCTTATCAAGGCCCGGTAGTCTATGCACATGCGTAGCCAGCCATCCTTCTGCGGCACAAAGAGGATGGGTGCCCCAAAGGGAGAGCTACTTAGCTCAATTGATCCCCTTGCAAGCAAGGCCTTGATATGCCCCTCCATGTTCGCATACTCAGCCCATAGATAGGTCTGAACGGAGGCTGCACACCCGATTCAAGAGGAATCACATGCCATACGTCCCTCTTCAGTGGCAATTCAGACAATTTTGTTTGAGACACATCAGCATACTCACATAACCGACCTTTTAGAGCCGCGTCTTGTGGTTTACCATTGGTGTCATCAATTGCAGTGGGTTGAGCTGTTAGTGGCAAACGGCCGGACTAGCACTAGAAAGGTTTGAGTTCCATGGCAAACCGCCCTTTTCACCTGCAAAGCACTCAACAAACAATATAAGACATCAATACCAAGTCTGTCATCACTCGCAGTGGGTACGACATCGTGCCCATCTACGTGCAAGGTCACACGACCTCACCCTTTGCGAACACTTCAAAGTTTAGTGTCTACGTCCGTGCGCAAGCTACATGCTTGCTTCCCATTGTTGCCAACAATGATATCCACGCCTAGTATCTCAACTATAAATTATCAAAAAACCTAAGCGCTGAGCATATTAATAGCTGTGCACGGACAAGCGTACTACTCCCCGTAAGGGGATCTCGTGCTTGTTCAAGGCCACAACTGTGTTATCGTCATCACTTTGTGACACGAATGCCTAAGCGTTGCTCACGAGTCTCATTCACAAAAGTATCAGGCATGCCCGTTCCAATGAGGGCTGACACGGAGCTGGTCACTGCCGGAGGGATTTGGACATAACCTGACATTGCCTTGTGTGGTTCATCTTACTCCTGGCCATATAGGCTCAGCAGTTGACCTACATATGAGCGCACGCCACGAGCACTACACATGCTTCTCAAATGACCAAGCGACAGAGAATGATGTCAGCCTTATGGACATGACAACATGCATACGAGGGTTAATATTGGACACTACATACCACAACCGCCAATTAACACTCGCGTAACGTATTCATTCCTCCATGCGACGGTTTGTGCATGCCTTGCTGCTTACAAGTTGTTTGTTGTTATTCGGTTGCCAACACATTGCGACAAACATCTGATCAAGCTGCAAAAAAATCATAAAGTATGCTTATCGACATGTGACAGTTGGTAACCAGTGGTTGCTTTTACCATCGTAAAAGCCCTAATGCAGCTAGAATAACGACAAGCCTCTGCTGCTGCTTCGTTTTTCAACACCGACAGTTTTCTTGTTATTTTGTGCTGGAGAAAAATATAACCTCCAAAACTACACAAGCGACTATAATATATATGTATGTATATAACCAGTTGTAGCGTTGTGCTGGTGATCAAGTGTCACGAAATGTGTTGACCGCATCAAAATGCATCAACCGCATCAACATGCATTGACGAGCACGCCAAGTTATACAACACGATACTATTCATGTGTCAGCAAACGATTTGACACATGCACAATAGCAACCGACCGGCGACGTTAAGTGGCGACATTGACAACGATAAGTATGCATGTTATTCACTAATTGCAAGCCGCAGTACCTGCTGCTACCGCTCCCCTCCATCCCAAAAAAACGACAAGGAAGGCAGCTTGCGACCGAACTATCACTACTGCCTTTGTGCAATAAGAACCCTTTCTCCGCTCTCCGTGGTCGTGCTTCCGTTGCAAGGGTTTTGATGACAATGTCGCCGCTGACCCCAAAAATACCGCCACCGCCGCTGCCGACTACGTCAGGCCGATTAAGACGACTTACTTGGCAGGTATGTATATACGACGAGCGCCAAGATGCCCACCTGTAACAAACCGCAACCAAACCGCAGTGCGCATGCCTGCACTGAACGCATTCAGGGCTGCGATGCCAGCCTGTGTGTGTAAATGACCTCGCATACCACAGTGCGCATGCCTCGTACGCCAACCCACATCGGTTATAACCTTTGGCCTCCTCATTAAAGGCACAGATCGTGAGAGCGTTCAACTAAAATCATTATCCACATTAGTCATTTGACATGTCCCAAATGCCACATTCGGCTCACGTGCGGCTCGTCGTCCCTTCCATACTGTGCTAATCGGCCATGGTTGCCATGATTGGATTTAAAGACCCTTACAGACCCTCCAACCGGCCCCAATTATGCCTATAAGCAGCGACTGGATTGCTCGAAAAGTCACTCTGTACTGTACGGCATGAGTAATACCCCAAAAGAGGATGTCATGCTCATGTTGACGTACAATGTGTAGTGTACGCACTGCCCTGAATGGACGCTTCGCACTGCCAGTGCGACACGGCACTCACTTCATCAATCACGCCGAACGCCAAAGCGCGTGTTTTCAGCCCTACCTTAGCCCTACCTGCCTTGGCCAAATTTGGTCTACACCACTCTTAGCAAGTCTCTACTTGTTTTAGGCTTACTATCTTAGTAGGTTGAGGTTAGACAATAGGGGCTTGGCCTACCAACACTCATCGTTGTTGAGCTTCGTTGAGGCTGGCACAGGTATCCGTGCATGCATCAGGAGTGGTCACGCCTGTACTTTGCGCCAGCTTCAAGCTACTAGGTAGGGCCCTGCTTGGCACTTGTGGGAGGCTTTTTGAGTTTTTTGGGAGGGTGTAAGTCACTTCAAGAGACAACAACAACGACATTCGCACAAGGCATGCAGTTGCCGCCTCGTTGGCGGCATCGCTGGCGACACATAGAGTGACGTTGTGGCTATGATCGTTGGTGTCAATGAGGCTCAGAGGTTGGTAGCTCTAGCCTTTGCTGAGAAGCTATGCATGGAGAGAGCAAGTGCAGAGTAGGAGGGTTGGGTAAGCTTATCTAGAGAGATTTTCGCATTGGTAGTGTCGGCTATGTCTGGCCTGATGCCTGTTCTCCTTCACGTACCCTTTGTCGTACTTGTCCTCCTTCTTGTGCATGTCGGTGTTGGTGTCAAGGCGGATGATGTTGACCCCCTCACACCCCTCCCGCCACGCGAATGCGGATGGGACCTTGTCTGGAGCGATGAGTTTGCTGGCCCTCAGGTGTGCATGTGTGTGCATGTGTGGTTGTAATTGTTTGTTGACTTGCATGCACGTGCGCTGACATGCACGCATGCACATGCACTGTCTCAGCTTGACGGAAGCAAGTGGACTCCGCAAGTTGATTGTTGGGGAGGGGGCAACAACGAGGCGCAGTGCTACACGTCAAGAAGCGACAACGTCTACATTGACACTGTAAGTGGCCTGCATTCCCACCTTCCCCTCACACTCTCTGATATGACAACATATACACAATGTTGTTGGCACGCTGCAGAACACTGGCCAGCTGGCTCTGCGAGCAACATACGAGCAATTCACCACCAATGGCACAGGCTGCACCCAGAATGACGGCTGTGCCGGCACCCGAGACGTAAGCCACCCACCCACCCACACATACCCACCCACCCACATACCCACATACCCACATACCAACATCCTCCCCCCAAACAGTACACAAGTGGCAAGGTCATGACGGACGGCAAGGCGGCCTGGACCTATGGTTTTGTTAGTGTGAGGGCGAAGGTCCCTAAGGGACAGGGTTTATGGCCCGCGGTGTGGATGATGCCCGAGGATGACAAGTATGGGGGTTGGGCGGCGAGCGGGGAGATCGACATACTGGAAACGACGTGAGTGGTGATGGTGTTGTTGTTGTTGTGGGTAATGCTGTTGCTGTTGGTAGTGTTTTCGTTGGGTTGTGGTTGTGGTTGTGCTGGCCGGTGATGGTGGTCTTGTTGTGCTCACATCTTGTTGTTGTTGTTGTTGTTGTTGTTGTGTGTTTAACCCATCGTGTGTGTTGGTTCTGTAGTGGTCAAACCACAAACACCGCGCAAGGCACAATCTTCTACGGCGACAACTGGCCGAGGCAAGTCTCCCACACGAGCGGGAAGGTGTGGTTGCTACCTGTTTACGACACAAGTGTGTACGTGTGTGATTGTGTGTAAAGTTTTCATACAAAGTAAAATGCGCAGACGGAGTTCTCATGCGTGGAGGACTTGTCGGCGGACTTCCACACGTACTCGCTCGAGTGGGGGAGAGACTACCTACGGTGGTTTGTCGATGGCACGGTGTTCTTCACTCAGGTGCTGATGCTGGGATCCATGTGTGCGAAGGGGTGTTACTGGAACGCACACACGCACACGCACACGCACACACACCATGACTCAATGCACGACTGAACTAACTCAACTCCAGGCCTTGAATCGGTCCTTCACCGAGCCGGGTCAAGCCTCCCACTACAGCGCTTTCCGCCAGCCGTTCGACCAGCCTTTCTTCCTCATACTCAACCTCGCAGGCAAGCACGACACAGAATTATTATTTGCACCTTCCTGAGACTTGTATCATCATCAATTGGCTGACCATAATCGTATGACAGTTGGCGGGAATTATGGCGGACAGCTGGACTCGACAACACCGTGGGACAACAACGAGCTTCGCATAGACTGGGTAACGAACAAACACAACAACACGCACAGTGAGCACACAAATGTGCACATATGCACATGCACGCGCGCACACATGTGGATGCAAGCGTGCACGTGCGCAACACGCACACATGCACCTACACACGCACACGCGCACGCTCACGCACACATCATTATCAGCAAAAACCACACACACACAATGACCTTTGCCTCCCACCCTCAGGTGAGCATCTATCAGCGCCCAGACAACGCTTCCCCCTCCACGTACGACGATGGCCACGCCATGCGCACCTGTTTCGACCTCACGACCGACATCGCCGGCGCGGCCGTAGCGTCAAACTGCAGAGCAAAATCAAACCTAACACCCGTAAGTGTGTGTGCGTGTGTGTGTGTGTGTGTGCGCGTGCGCGTGTGTTAACATGTGGTTGTATTGTACCGCTACCACGCTTGTTGTTTGGGATTACACACTCACAAATGTTGTGTCTCTTACTCAGGATTCGCAGTGTGGTGTGTTGTCCTGGGTCTGCTCCTCCGGCGGCGTCCCCTGCGGCCCGTCTCGTTCCAACTGTTCCAGTCCAGAGTTATCGACCAACCTCGACTGGGCCATGGACGCGTACTACCAGCGAGTGCGGGAACGGCAGGACGGAGGGGCGTGCGTGTTCGGGGGGGCGGGGGAGACGTACTTCCCGGAGACGGCGTGTGAGTGGGGAGATGTGTGTGTTTATGCGCATCTGTGTGCGCAGCAGTGTGCATATGCATGCCCACTTATGCGTGTGCATACCCAACAAGACTGATACCGATGCTTGCTTTCGTGTGGCCACAGGTACCCCCGGTGCCGATAGCAATCTATCTCCGCCTCCCCCAGTGTACTCCCCACCGCCTCCATCACCCCCACCTCCTCCTCCTCCTCCTCCTCCATCCCCTCCACCACCACAACCGCCTTCCCCTTCCCCTCCTCCCCCAGCCTTGTCTACTCCCCCCACGCCACCATCTGAACTGAAACCAACTCCGCCTCCTCCTCGTCCTCCTCCTCCACGAAAGTCACCACCTCCTCCTCCACCTCCCCTAAGACAGTCACCACCGCCTCCTCCTCTATCTCGTCCTCCTTCACCACCCCCTCCGCGCAGATCACCGCCTCCTTCTCCCCCTCCTCCTCGACCTCCTGCTCCTTCACCTCCTCCCTCAAAGAAGTCACCTCCACCTTTTCCCCCTCCTCCGCGTCCTGCTTCTCCTCCACCTGCTCCTCCGCGCAAGTCACCCCCGCCGCCTCCGCCTCCTCGTCCGCGTTCTCCTCCTCCGCCTCCCCCACCCAGACGCTCTCCTCCACCCCCTCCTCCTCCTCGACCACGTTCTCCTCCGCCACCTCCCCCACCAAGGCCCTCTCCTCCTCCCCCGCCTCCACCGTCGAGAAAGCCACCGCCTCCTGCACCAGGAGGAGTAGGCGCAGTGAAAAGGACTCCTCCTCCTTCACCAAGGAGAACACCTCCGCCACCTCCACCAACAAGGAGATCACTCCCTCCACCACCAAGGAGGACATCACCTCCTCCACCAGCAAGGAGATCACCTCCTCCTTCTCCTCCTCCTCTTCGTCGTCCTCCTCCTGTAGGAGTCAGGAAGTCTCCTCCTCCACCTGCACCAAGGCAATCCCCTCCTCTTCCTTCTCCTCCTGTGCCAGCACTACGGTTGCCGCCTCCCTCAGCACTAGCGACGACAAGGAGGCCGCCCATGTCGCCGCCGCCATTGGCCCCGAAGGCGCCCCTGACGCCGGAGCAAAGGAGGAGGAGGAGGAGAAGAAGAAACCAGCGAAGGTCGCCTCCTCCCCCTTCATTTTAACTGAGTGTCTGCACTGGTCAGTAATTAGTCACCCATTGGTTGGTCCATTTTTTGAGTAGTCACTTAGGTGCAAGTAATTGGGCTGGTAAGTTACTTATATGGTGCTATGGCTATGGTTTACTTTATAGGATTACTCGTCTATGACTATTTTGTATGTGTGTATCTGTAAGCAGCAGCGACAGCTCACAAGGGCTGAGGAGATCTGACTTTGCCTTATTACGGGTTAGCACGAGCTGTTGCAGTACTTCCACTGCTGTGTGATTTTGGATACATGCGTGCGCGCGGGTATCATATCTGCACTCGTGCGCACATGCGTCTTGTATTGAATGCTTTCTGGTCTTTGTGCTGTCTGCTTGACACAACTACATGCGCAGATGTCTGCGCATGTGTTGATGCGCAAGTAGTCGCATGCCTTTACAGACTCTGTGAATACAAAACGCTGACGGAATTCACTGCGTGCAATGCATGCTTTGCACACACACACGGTATGCATGACAGGCATCACACACGCATAGGCAACAGCAGCACTCAGTTCAGCAATCACCGTGTATGTGCGCGTGTGTGCAAGCGTGCGTGGTGTGCGGCTCATGCACAGGCGTGCATGTGTGTGCAGACAACAGAGTGCACACGGGATCACAGGCCTCCACGTCAGCAGATGTGTGTGTGCGCTCTCGTGCATGACTCATTTCTGCCAAAATGCTCTTGCGTCAAATTTGGAGCAAAAACAGTTTCAACAACATGTAGGTATAGTCCAAACTTGCACAGACACACGCTCACACACGCGCATACGGACACTGACATACTTGCACGCATTCAATGACAGTCACAGAAGTGTGTCAGCGTGTTCTCGCGCGCATGTGCACGTACCCACCTGTAATGC
Organism: Chlorokybus atmophyticus; assembly: GCA_009103225.1. Classification (NCBI taxonomy): domain Eukaryota; kingdom Viridiplantae; phylum Streptophyta; class Chlorokybophyceae; order Chlorokybales; family Chlorokybaceae; genus Chlorokybus; species Chlorokybus atmophyticus. The sequence continues at coordinate 163,967 of RHPI01002368.1, forward strand.
ACTCGGATGTTGGACACAACCGAAACTCTACATTATCAAAAGTAAATTGCGCTCACCGGGAAGGGGACGGGGGGGGGGGGGGGGGG
>RHPI01002368.1:177399-190468 GCA_009103225.1 Chlorokybus atmophyticus
CCCCCCCCCCCCCCCTGCACACACACACATATACACACAGGTTCTATGCGCACGTGTGCTGAACATGACCTAGTAGCTTGTGCCACGTATGCAATGCACTTGTGCTTGTGCGCATGTAAATTACAAGCAACTAACCTGTACCATACATGGCATAGTGCATGCGCAAAACAATTCACATAAAACACGTGCAGCATACGTGTATCATACATAGAAGACTGAAACCCCAACGCCCTTGCAAATCGCACTAACAATTGCTGCACTCTGAACCAACTAACACCAGAATGCGCCCAAGTTCACACCTTCTATGGTATGCTTGTTTTGGGGCATATCAATATGTAAACAGTTGTTACAGTAAGCAACGTTACTAAGTTGCATTTTGAAAACGGAAACCACCAACAATTCAACGATTATGAAGTCATGTCTCGAGGCTGCAGATTTAAGGCCATGTCATGGCTGCGCAGATGGGTTTTGGGGCAAATGCATTGGTTGCAACACAAGTGTGAAACACGGCCACAGCCCAAGACCTCTCATACAGTCAAGCCACATCGCAAGTAACACAGAACTTCAAGCATCCGCCCCCCAACCTGGAAGCAAGCGCTGCGCCGCCACGCCACCACACGCCGCCGCCGCCGCCGCCATTTTTATCACACCCCTATTTTCTCCAAAGCTGCCGTAACTTCATACTTCATTACCGATCAAGCGGCGGCGTAATCCAACGGCTGAACGATAGTCCACGTGTAATGCTTTGAAACCGGTTCAGCACGTTATTGGTCAGGGTTGATCAAGCCCGATCCGGCTGGGCTGCTTGCTCGGTTGGCCGACAGCTGGCCAGTCCAGCTGAGATGGTGGCGTTTCTCAGTTTAAATCTGGTAGGTACTGCCGGAACCCCAGGAATCGGTCACTAATGACCGTAAGTTGGTTACCATCTGCCTGTATATGACCGCAATTCAGCGCTGATGCAGAGAATGAGCACCAGCTTCGAACCAGACCGCGGTCAGCGGTCCGACGAGATGTGGTTCTACGCAAAGACCGGTGCTCTACCGGATCTTACTCAGTCAATAGCCGACAAGAGTTGACATTTTGACCGACGAGCCAACTACTCTTGCCGGCTATTATCCACACCGTCAACAGCCGAATTGAAGCCACAAGCTACGACGTATTCGTAATACATATCAGTTACGTATCTGACGAGTTACGGTCGTCTTCTCTGGCTGGCAGCATTTTCGCCATTTTCCCCCGCATTATCCTGCGCCTTATCCTCCTCCGCATTGTTGGTGTTGCTAACAACGACGGCGGCAGCGATAATGGCGGCGGCGACGCTCAGCTCCTCCATCTCATGCTCGGGCCTCCGCGCCCAGGCTAAGGCCGCCTACCCCGCCCAGGCCAGGTACATAACTTATCTCTCCATGTCCTCATGCTTGTCCTCCTCTCTGTCCTTGTCCTTGTCCTCATCCTTGTCGTTGTCAGGCGTGTCGCCGCCGCCCCCTCCAGACATGTCGTCGGCGGGTTCTCTGGCCTGAAGGCCGTCCGCAACAACGCCCTCCTGGTCCAGAAGCGCCCCACCGATGAGGACCGCCTCTTCGCCCAGGCCGCCGCCTCTCAGGCACGCCCATGCGTACAACCATGCGTACACCCACAAGTACAAACGTGATTATGAGTATGTCCTTGACATGTGTGTGTCCACATGCAGGCTTCGTCCAGCAATGACAAGCAGGAGAACACCATGAAGCTGCGCGTGGCGATCAACGGCTTCGGACGCATTGGTAGGCTTTTGTAGTGTGTGGGTGTGGGTGTGGGTGTGGGTGTAAAGCCAACATGTGTAATGTTGTAATGCAGGTCGCAACTTCCTCCGCTGCTGGCACGGCCGCGGCGACGACAGCCCGCTGGAAGTCATCGCCATCAACGACTCCGGAGGTGTCAAGCAGGTGTGTTGCTGTTGTTGTGCAACAATGCTGTCATTGTTGCATTGTGTGGTCACAATGCCACACAGCAACCTTGAGATCAGTAGCAACCTCGCCTCGCCACACGCACCCCAGCTTGTTGCAAAACACATCCACCAATACCAAATAATGCAACACCAAAAAGCACACAGACCCCCACCTCCACATACCCCCACCCCCACTTTATCCAACATCACCCCCAACATACCCGCACATTCTCCCACATACCCCCCCCCATCCGCCACATGGACCCCAACACGTGAGTGACTGAGCTCTGTATGCATTCTGTTGAAGGGCCTAGCAAGTGAACCCCTGATGCACAAATTGATGCAATCGATGACAGGGAAGCACAAGACATCCTGCGGACTATCATGAAAGTAGTAGAAATGATTAAGCTTCTTATGCAANTCTCGGTGGACGGGAAGCCCATCGTCATCGTGTCAAACAGGGACCCCGCGCAGCTGCCGTGGGCGGAACTCGGGATTGACTTGGTCATCGAGGTGAGTGGGTGGATGTGGGTGTGGGTGTGGGGTCGTACGTGTTCGTTTGTGGGTGTAACAATGCTCTGGACTTGTAGCACGTGTGTGTGTGGTTGCGTGGGTGGGTGGGTGCGCTCTTGAGTGTGTGCGTGTGAACACACGCACACATTCTCACGTATGGATGTGTGCGTGTGTGTGTGTGTGTGTTTGGATGGGTGCGCGTGTTTATCTATTTGAGATGCTGTGTGTGTCATACACACAGCATCTCACACAACACCACTTGCAGACACTTTGTGTCTTATCTCGTTTGCAATGCACAGGGCACGGGTGTCTTCGTCGACGGCCCCGGAGCGGGCAAGCACTTGACTGCTGGCGCCAAGAAGGTGAGAGAGACTGACTCACACATGAACACTGTGTGCGCCTATGTGCCTATGTGTGTATGTGCACACGTCAAACTCACTCGCCCCACCCGTAGGTCCTTATCACCGCTCCCGCCAAGGGCGCCGAGATCCCGACGTACGTGGTGGGCGTGAACGAGGACCAGTACGACCACGACGCCTCGGCCATCATCAGCAACGCGTCCTGCACCACCAACTGCCTCGCGCCGTTCGTGAAAGTCCTCGACGAGGAGTTCGGGATTGTCAAGGTGAGAATGTGGGAAGGAGTGCATGTGTGTGTCTCAGTTGTTGCTGAGCGTGTCTAGCACTTAGCGGGTATCACGCGTGTATGTGCGTGGTGGGTGTGTTTACACGTGCGCCCACATGCATACCCATCGCATAAATGCGCGCACGCACGCATGCATGCACACTTAGACGCACGTGTGTGCTTGTGTCAGCATACATGCGCGTGCCCACACCACCGTGTGCACATACATGCGCACGCACGCGTCCTCGCATTCGCATGCTGTGTGCGTATGCGCGAGCACGCACGCTCAGACGCTCACCTCCATACATGCGTGTACAAACACATGCACTCCCACTCCCCAGGGCACCATGACCACGACCCACTCCTACACGGGCGACCAGCGCCTGCTCGACGCCTCCCACCGCGACCTCCGCCGCGCCCGCGCCGCCGCGCTCAACATCGTGCCCACCACCACCGGAGCCGCCAAGGCCGTCGCGCTCGTGCTGCCGCAGGTGAGAGAGGGGGAGAGGGGGGAGGTTGTCGGGTGTGGTGTGGTTGTAGGTGGGCACGAGTGATGTGGTTGCGCGTGCGGGCGTGCGCTGAAGTCAACTGCATGTACATGCACACACTCACGCGCGCGCGCGCGCGGGCATGTGTGTATGTGCGCGCACACACACACTTACCCACATACTTACTCCCCATATGTTGTCTCCCTTTCTTAGCTCAAGGGCAAGTTGAACGGCATCGCCCTCCGCGTCCCCACCCCCAACGTCTCCGTCGTCGACCTCGTCATCAACACAGAGAAGAAGGGAATCACAGCAGACCAGGTACACATGTTGGGTTGTTGTATTCACACCTTCCCACACCCACCCGCCCACCCACCCACACCCACACTCACCCGCATACCCACACTCAGGTCAACGCGGCCTTCCGCAAGGCGGCCGAGGGTCCGTTGAACGGCGTGTTGGCCGTGTCGGACTTGCCGCTCGTGTCGATCGATTTCAGGTGCTCGGACGTCAGCTCGACGATCGACTCGAGCCTGACGATGGTGATGGGAGATGACATGCTCAAGGTCGTCGCGTGGTAAGTGCGGGGGGAGGAACATGTGTGCCTGCGGATGTGATTGCGTGTATGGGCGGGGGGGTGCGTGTGTATGTGGGTATGCTTGTGCACACACATTCACGCGTGCGTGTGCGTGCGCGTTTGTATGCTTGTGCGCGTACACGTGTAAGCGTGCATTGGTGCGCACAAGCACACGAGGCACGTGCTTGTGCGCACACATGCGCGCGTGTGTGCACACTCACACACATGTGCTATTTTGCACGTGTGTGCTCTACATTATTCCCCACCCGCTCACGCCACCACCTCCTCTCTCCCCATCTTCCAGGTACGACAACGAGTGGGGTTACAGCCAGCGCGTGGTGGACCTCGCCCACATCGTGGCCAACAACTGGCCCGGTCAGAACGGCGAGACGGAAGAGAGTGGCGATCCCCTCGACAAGTACTGCGCGACGAACCCCGAGGCGGACGAGTGCCGTGTATACGACGAGTAGATAATTGGGTTTGTGAGTTGGTTGGTTGGTTTTGTTTTGCTTCATGCTCGCTTCAGCCTCCTTTCCCGTTGTTTCTTTCACAATTGCGGCAGTAGTCGCATCTGGAGTATATCTATATCAATTGTTGCTTTTCATGATGGTGTGGTGGCGTGCAGCAATGTGCATTGGCATGAGGGTGTGTGTGGATGCAGGCGCGTCTGGTTGTCGACATGATGCTGTTTGCGACACCCTTGCAAAACAAATCAATTCACGAGGCATGCGTTGTGCTGGTTGTTATTGTGGTTGTTGCTCTCAGAGTTGGCTATGGTCGATCTATTGGCCAGGGTGCTGAGGGTTTGAGAGGATGGGTGGGTGACTAATGTTTGCATACACGCACACAATGTGGGTGTATGAGGAGACAACAAGTGCAGCTCTATGGTACGTGAGCATTTCTCTGATGATCAACATGTTGCTTTGTGTGCAACCTGGTGTCATATATTTATAGCACGAACTCGCCATACGCATTGACTACTTGGTCGGAATCTCCCTCTCTATGTTGTAAGGTTCTGCGCGTTGAGTGCATATCTGCTATAACTCATGATGTTCCTCTTGTTTGGGCATTGGCAATCCACTCTCATGTTGCCTTCGTGCCTGCCCATGCTAGCGTACATGCGCGCGTGGTGCAACCGCCTTTATTCACATTGTTATGCTTGTAATCACAAGCGGTGCCGTCGTTGCCAACCAACTTTTGAAGGCACAAAGTTGATGATATCAATGACATCACATACTGCTATCTTGAGCTCGTTGATTCAACAAGCAGCGTTCTGCACAAGCAAGGCTTGCTTGTGCATAGAAGAGTGCATTGATGCAACACATGCGATGGCTGTGTGGCAGGTAACAGTGACTGCACATGCATTCTTGCAGCATCCACAGGGTGAGGTAGTGATAGAGTTAGTGAGTAAGTTATTGTGCCCGGTGGTGGCGGCTATCTGCATGAGGTATGTATTCGCAGCAAGTGCTCGTGCATACTCATGGACATGTGCGAAGCATCCATTGCATGCTGTACTGGCGGCTGCTGCCGGACAGTTGCAGTTGCACACGTGTGCGTGTATTCGCGTGTGCAGTTGTGGTACTTTGTGCAGTATTGCAGTTGTGGTAGGCATGGAGCAAAGTATATAGCTGTACTTGAACTCTTGCCGTTCTAGTAATGAGAGAGATTGCATGTGTATAATATGCGTGCAAGCGTGTATGTGTATAGCACACTCAGTTTTGGGTCACATGTATGCACGCACACGCGTGCGTACGACCTTGCCCTCTTGCGTACATTGCAAGATTTGAGTACGCACGTTCATACACAATCCATTTTCCCTTACAGCAACATTGCATGATTGGGGCAGGCGTGACATCAAGTCATTCAAAGCACATTGCTTCATCAATGTCTACAAAGCAACCGTCCATTTGCAATCTCAGTTGCATACATGCATGGCGTCTTGCTTGCTTCATGTCCCTCATACATGAGAGCATGACCTCAAGCACTCTTAGCTTGAGCCTCACCGAGCTGCATGCTCATGCTTAGCGATTCCCGCAAGGTCGAACCAACATCACACAATGCGGTCACCCAACAGATGCACTCGCGAGCACACGCCTGCATACATGTAGCAAATGCAGCAGTGCAGCGTATGCACACAACTAACACAGAAGTCAGCTTATAGCACAGCCCACATCTAGCATGCAAGTGTGCGTGCAGCTGAAAACACCACTCGGTGCAGTCACCATGACAAGATGCTCTCATGCGCACACACGTGTAGCAAGTGCAGCAACAGGCAGCAAATGCCTATGCACTTGACCACGACAGATATCAGCGTGCCAAACAACCCATAACTAGCATGGAAGTGTGCGTGCAGCTTAGACATCACCATGCCAGATTTTTATCTGCTTACGCACGCACACACGCGGACATACGCTCATATGCGCAGCGAGTGCACCAGCAAGCAAGTGCATGTGCGAAGGCGTCACGTGTGCACGGTGCACAAGCAACAAATGCACACATATAGAGCATGAATCATTATCAGAAACGGCTCATGCCATGCATGCAAATGTGCGTGCAGCTGACAGCACCATAACAGATGTATGTACGAGCATGCACACACTGTAGCACGTGTAATTAGAGCAGCAACAAGCGACAGTGTGTGCATGGCTATGCACATGCAGCAAATGCACACAATCAGTGCATAGATCAGCGTGCAAAATGGCCCACACCTAGCATGCAAGTGTCTGTTCAGCTGCAACGATCAATTGCAGTGCACAATTAGCATGCAAACACTGCCATGCATCGCATGCAAGCAAAGAATGCAAGGCATGCATTGTTTAACAAGTGCACAAGCTGATGGACAAGCATGCAAGACTTGGAAATCAAGCTCCGAGTCCAATGTAACGATACCACTACTTACTTGCTGGTCGGGGCTTGGCAGATATATGCATAAGCACTAAGGACTTATGGAAACAAGTCCCACCAATCCACCGGTGCAGCACCTCGCAGGTTAACTTGCAGCTCAACACCAAGGGAGGAGAGAATGACCAACGGCCTCTCACCTCAGCTCCAGCTCCAGACACACACACACGCCCAACAGACACACGTGCACAAACACCCCACGTCACAAGGGATGAGGGGGGAGCCCCTTCAACAGATAACAACCAGGCATCCCTTGCACAAGTGGCCCTCTTGTAAGACAAACACGCACTGATGTCTTGATCCCAACTCACCAATCTCCCTTATCGATAACAGCTCTCTCTCTTTGCGGTTGCGGTTGCGGTTGCGATTGCGATTGCGGTGTCATTTGGCTTTGGTAGGGTTGGCTGACTCTGCGACTGCTGTCTACCTTGTTTACGATCCTTTTTAACCGCTCTATAAATAGATCAAGTTGATGTAGCGCAATATTGCAAAGAAGAGGGCTGCATATTCCTTTTTGAGAAATCCCTTTTTTCAAAACCTCACTACACCGCTCCGGGCTGACAACACCTTATTCATATAGCTGCTGCAGGTTGACAGCACTGCAGCAGATGAAATCGATTAGCTGCACCGCCTACATGCATCGAAGCATGTAGGCAATGCAGTAACGCGCCTCTTGCAGGTCTTTACTTAGCTTTACTCTACATCTCATCAAACCACATTTATACCACATGCTGCTCTCCCAACCTTAGACACAAGATTTAAAAGACCACTTAGGCCTTGTCACCATGCGCTGACCTTGTTCCAACATCAGAACCAACAAACTCCACCTCAGGAGTATCAAACCACCTCGGATGACTGTACGAGAAACATTTCTACCATGGAATCACAAACTTGGGCTCCCCTAGTACACATGTAGTTGTGGATTGCCTACAGGCACCACTTGCCTTGCGAAAGTCACATTTGTGGCAAATTGCACTATCCTAGTACAGATCTTGTATTTTGTCAATTCGGCTCACTTTTTTGCAAAAGCCACTTTGTGTGACAGCTGACAATAAAATAACAAAGGCTCATGCCATCGTCGCAAATTTTACACGGTGATTGATAAGGGACTGAGGGACTGACGGGTGCCTGACCCTACCTGGCGTAACGGATTGGTCCATAAAGGAACTTCTTAGGACGGCCGTTACTATTAAGCAACATATATCGACGGCAAGCGGTCGACCGATAAGTACAATCGACGGCGGCCTGCCTGTGACGGCAACACCGCACTTTAAGGTGACGGCCGATTGTCGGTCGTCCCATTTGCGCGATGGCAACCTATTTGCATAGCAGATAAGTCAAAATTTTAGTTATACAGTGACGGCCGACCGTCGGTCGAATTGTGACCGTTGAAAAGTATGCGCGACGGCCTGCCTACTTTGGCAAGCCAGTCGCTGTTGGTCCCTATCAGGTGACCTTACTGCGTTTATATAAGTGACGGCCGATCGCCGTCGTGCCATGCAGTGCACATAACGCGGCGGCGACCTACTTATTGTGTGTGTCAAGTATGATAAGCAAGGGACCGACGTTCTAAAAAGGTCGGCAAGTCGGGACAGTGGTACCGGCCGGCAAGTTGAGACGCTGGTACAATGCAGTCGCCGTACTAAGTCAGTGATACAGACAGTGCCATTGTCGCAATGGCACTATCGTATCATACTAATCGCGACAATGGTACTTTCGCACCATTATAATAATACGATAATGCCGTTGCGAGTCACGTTTTAACAACGCGTTTGAATGACGTGGGCTGCCCAAGTCATTCAAACGCTCAACGGCTTCAAGTTGAACAGAGCGTTGTGAGCGGCGGCGGCGGCGGCGGCGGCGGCGGCCAGTAGGTGAGCTAGGTTGCTGTCTGACGTTGTACTACGCGCGACTCCGCATGCCATCTAACAACCCTCCTTGCCTTAGGGCGGCCAGGCCAGGCCAGGCTAGGCCAGACCAGGCCAGGCTAGGGCGGATCAGGCCCGGCGGCGGCAGCGGCGGCGGCGGAGCTGGAGCGGGCGGTGCAGGAGCCGCAGCTCAGTACAAGGGTAGTACTTGCAGTCGTACCTAAGAAGGTAGTAGCAGTAGTAGTAGTGGTAGCAGTAGTGGTAGTCTAGTTGTACTAGCAGTAGTAGTAGTAGCTTGGTATATTACATTGTAATTTATTTATTTGTTTGATTTTTATTATTTGTCACGCATTCTTGCACAGCTGATGACGACAATAACGTGTGACACCTAATCAAGACTGAGCGGTACCAGCAGGTAACTTTAAAGGTACACCTCATTAATTGTAGGTACCTTAAGATACCTGACAATTTCGCTCAGTTAGCGTACAGTCGCCGGTACCTAACTAATAGGTACCGGTTGGTTACCTGTTGGTTAGGTCAAGTCCCCTTTGCTTAACTGTTGAGTACCTGACAGGTACCTATTAATTAGGGTCCGTCCCTTTATGCAGACGGCCGCTAACTAATGGTGACGGCCGTTATGCTCAGGTCCCTGTATCGAGATCGCCGGTAGACTGAAGGTCGACAGGCTAAATAAGTAATCTCAGGTGCACGGCCGTTGCCAATATCCAGTCGGCCGGCAGGGGAAACATTTTGCGACGATAGCGTTGACCAGCTCTGTGCTGACCCCTCATCAATGCCTTGTATAGTTTATCATTACTTAACGCCCAGATAGGTTCAAGAGCATCGCATGAGAGCACACGCCATAAGCATTTACACACGCTAATCAAATGGACAATCCCACTTAATCCCTTCTTACCAACATATGTAAGGAACAAAGAATGACTTCTGTCAGCCATATAGGCGTGACATGCGGTGTCACATACGCAACGAGCAACAACACGAGGTCGATATGCCTCGCTTAATTATTTCAGAATTGCATTTAAAGTGCAATTTGCTGTGAGATCAAGTTCATTGTAAGAACAAGCATTATAAATTCCACAGCAAATTGTTGATTACACACATGGTCAAGTATATTTGGTGATTTACAGGCAATCTCCTCCCTCTCCCTTAGATGGGCACTTAAGCCACCCTTAAACTTAGCGGGGGGGCAATGTGCAATAAAGGGGGCACTGTGTTTGGGTGCATACGGTAGACATGTGTTGATACCAATATCATAAATGTGAGCAGTGCCCACGTAGTGAGTCATTGCTTCATTACATACAAGCACTACCCACGCATGACATCAATTAATGTGTGGCGCTTGCTGCTGCTGCTGCAATCATCAGCTGATGTTGGTGTGCGTGTGCATTATGTTTATGATGTAAGTTTTAGTACGTTTGGTTTATGAAGATATAAGCCCGTTATTGTGAATTGTAACCTTTGCACTTTGTGTGTCAATTAGGCTCCTCCTCCTCTATTCTGCTTTGCTTTTTACTGTAAACATGAACAACATGCGTCCCTTTTCAAATAATAATATCCTCTTTTATCGCAAGCAATGTACAATGTCAATCAGCGACGTAAAGTAGTTATCACTTACACTTACGAAAATATACAAGCACACATTTGGCACAATAGAGCAAGACGAAAGAAGATACAATAACGATCACAATCACCATCATTGCTGTTACCCACACTCAGCTGCACACCGTTGTGCATGTGCATGCCATGCATTATGCACCTCTCGCACTTGCTGTTATGATGTAATTTGTGCCGACGATGACAATTAATATTCCCCCGGTGACCACAAACTTGCATCAGTACATGAACATTAATCAGCCAGCAGAACTGCTGCATGCGGGCATGGGACACGGCTCGTGTCAGGGGTCGTGACGCGGAAATCAAATAAAGAAATGAAGACATGCAGAAATGCTTGCAACACAGCAGGCTTCGCGCAGTTCTTGATAAGAGCAAGCCGCTGCCGCTCAAGCGTAACCGGATGACGCTGAGAAGCAGCAGCCCCGGTCAAAAACAAACCGTCATTCTCGATTCCCCAGGGCAGCGTCGCTTATCACTGCGCCGGCACGGAAACGGCCCAATCGTTGCCAGCCCGGCAATCCCCCGCGCTTTTTCGGCGATGATCATATCGCCCGTGAGGGGTCGCCTCGCTCCCCCTCCGCGAATGAGGTCGGCGTGTTAAAGGCGACAAGAATATCGTCATGCATGCAATCCTCTCGCGCAGCCCGCCCAAGCAACTTGCACCAGTCGCGCCCGTTCGACTGCCTACTGTGATGATAACGTAGAGGCTTGGCTCTCTCAATTTGTTGTCAATCACCATTTAAATCACTTCAAAAACCTCCCCGCCAACCAAATGCCGGATAGACCCTAACCCTAACACCTGTACATCAACGGTCAGCCAACCGTCAGGATCTATCGCTCCTGAAACTGCATGCATTAAAAAGGTCACGAAAATCCAGCTTGCGCGCGCGCGGAACCGTCACACAGGCAAGCAGCTGAGGGGGGGGGGCTGTGAGTCACAGCCACCCAGCTGCCAGTCTTGTCCGGTACACTTCTACAGCGTGTGCTGGGATGAGCAGTTTGTGTCCCACGCGTGCCGGCGATGTTTCGGTCGTGGTCCGGAGCGGGTCCAGCGCAGCTGCGTCACGGCCGGTGGGTACGCGCGCGCGTGCCACGCTGACACACCACACACATGAAAAGCAGACTGACGTGGCGCCGCCACGAGCGATCGCAATTGTCAGCATAGGGCCACGCTCTCGAAGCGTCGTAACTGGAGGTGGCCGTCTCCAGCGCCTGCCACACCGTGACGAGGTCACGACCGTCGGCGTAACCTGCTCATAACTTGCCCGCAATCTCGTATGCGAGCAAAATCAGTTTGTCAGATGTCAGCCGCAAAAGCGAAATATTAATGGCGAGAATTGTCGCTGCTGCAGTGCTGACGACTGCTGTCAGACGGGGTTACACCATGAGACGTCTTCCGCGTTACGCCCCGATCGGGAGTGCCTCCGACCGGCTTGCGCCAATGCACACGCTACACGTGGCAAACGCGAGCGAATCAGCGCAGCGCAGCCGTAGTTGGCCATCCCAATCATTGGCTTGACCTGATAGAGATTTGATTTATTAATCCACGCCCCCTCTGTGCAGCGGATGGTAAACACACTCGGAAAAAGGGCGCGAACGGCGTTACGGTTGGGTTACAGCGGCATCATCGGCAAACTGGCAGAGCATGACTCATCATACAGGAATATCAAATAAAAGGGGCTCCATCATCATGCCATTTGTTTTTTAGCCTGCAACGCCGGCAACTGTCCCTAAAAGAGGGCTGTTTTTTATTTAAGAGAGGAAAAGACACGCTTGCATTGACGGCTACCGTTAGCCTTGAACAGCTCCCTCTGCTTAGTGCTCAACAACTTCGTTAACTCCTGTACTGCGAGAGCGTCACCATTCAGATCAGCTGCCGTTTAATGGGCTGGGTTTCTGTGTTTGTTTCGGCAGTTGGCGCCTTATCATCTCGAATTAAAAATCGCGGGGAATATCTGGGATTATCTCGAGAGGAGCTGCCTTTTTAAATTTCCTTTATATAATCATGGAGGGTTACTCCTAACCGAGCATAGCGCTACGCTTTAACCAACATTTGTATCTGCCCCGGCGCCAGTGACGTGGCCAAACAGTCCTCTATGCTTTATTGCAGCCTGCCGCCGCCGTCCCAGCAACTGCACAGTTGTTGTGCTCATTGCCGCCATTAATTGTGCTCGTAGTCGTAGCGCACAGTCCTCATCTGGGAGGTCATCCTTATCCTGCTTTTCCTCCACAGTGGCTCCGCCACCGACGGTAGTTCTCTTAGTAGGAGGAGCCCTGGTCCTTGTCCTGGCCGTTATCCTGGTTGTCCTCCTCGTCGCCCTCCTCCTCGGTCTCCTAGCAGGCGGCACCATGGCCATCCCTATAGTCGGCCCCGCCTCCGCCACAGCAGCTGCAGTCACCCCAGACCACATCCAGCTGGTAAGCACATCAGAGAGGAAAGTTTAGGTCTGTGTGAGTGAGAAAAGCCGCAGTGATTGACAGACACAGTGGGTGAGAGGCAAAGTTAGAGTGGTGGTGGTGTGTGGTGGTGGGGGGGGGG
>RHPI01002368.1:190602-249129 GCA_009103225.1 Chlorokybus atmophyticus
GGGGGGGGGGGGGGGAGAGAGAGAGAGAGAGAAAGGAAGTGGGAGTCAGTCAGAGTGAGCGCGTGGGACTTGTTTGCCCAATTGAGAGTGACTATGCAGCAATGCTGGGGTGTTCAATTGAGCTGTTGTAGTTGTCGTGCGCATTCGTGTGTATGCGAGGTTGTACCTGCTTGTGCATATTCAGAGCCTTACATCAGTTTTCCTCTTCGGTTCAGGTGCAAAGACTTATAGAACGGTGTCTAGCAGCAAGCTTGATAGACAAGGACGAGTGTGCCTGGGCCCTCTACTCCCAGGCTGGCATCCCCCCTGCCCTCACTCGCATAGGTAACGTGTGTTTAACACTCAACAGAGTAAAGTGTGTCTATTGGAGGATTGGAGGCTGATTGGTGTTTTATACTTGCAGTTTGGGACCAGCTCGAAAGGCAAAATGAGGACTTTTTCCGGGAGTACAATGCAAAGAGGCTGGCTCAGCAGCAGGAAGGGGTGGAGCCAACAACATACTCACCCACGTCGGCCTCGAGCACAGTCCGGCGCCGTTGCAGTCAAAGCGACCTCCGCACGGCTCTAGACTCACTCTCTCAACTCTCCCTGTCGTGCGGTTGAGAGGGGTTGTTCCCGCTTCCACCAACACTTGTTCCAAGTTGCGAAGGTGGGTTTGTGTTCCAGTTAGTGTCACAGTGTGTGCGTGTGTTGGTCAAAGAGTCTGTTCACTCACTGTCTGCTTGCTCTCTTTCAGGACTGAATGAGAAGGCTGCCTCTCCCCACAGCCTGCCTCACTTGCCGGAGAGGACACAACAAGTTCTGGCCAACACATACCCACATTGCCACGCACACCAACAGCACAGTCAGCACTGCACCCAGTGCCTGCCCATTGAAGCAACAATCAAGGACGGAAGACAAAAGTCAGATATACAAACAAGAGTGAGAGTACTGCGGCAGCCATATTGGCGGCGTGCTCACCCACTCCTTGTGCCCTTCTCCCCCCTCCTCCACCTCCTGTCCCTCTTCCATGTACAGTGGGGAAGTGCCTCTCTTCTCCTCGCCCCTGCGCCTCGTCAAATACGTGGCGTCATCATTGTACAGTTTAGTTTAGGAATATTTGTGAACATGTGCTGAATGGACACATGCCAAGTGGGAGGGTTACATTACTGTGGGGGGTTTGAATACTGGCCTGGCACCCCGCCAAGGCCCATTTTATCAAAGATGTTGCTGGTTTTGCTGAAGATGCTGCTGCTTCCCTGCTTGCTTGCACTCTTCAAGCTTGTAGTAAGCAACAATTGCAACGTTGTGGATATGTGTGTTGCCTTCATATAATGTTTATTGCGGATGTGCGTACTGTATGCTAAGTAATTTGCTGCGGTCGTGCATACACTGCGTTGTCAACCCAATTATGATTACGTGACGATATCTCATGCTTTACAACACCAGTACGCCGGTAGTGGCAAATTCTAAACACTTCAAGTGTGCCTCAAGCGGAATCAAGGTCCTCTGTCCCAAATCCTATGTTCCAGAACCCGTCTGGTGTAGAGGGTGGCTTAAACGCGTGGCGGTGTCTCCCAACCTCCTGCCTGAAAGAGATACGCCCATGGAATACAGTTCATTCTGAGGGACAGTTCATTCTGAGGTACATGTGCAAGTTCTCTTCCATAAGTGCACCTGGACAGTGACCCAACACGCATCTCAGGTGCGATTGCAAGCATTCACGCACGTGAGGATGTGCGCGCGCACACAGGCACCCACATGTGCAAAGCTACAAAACATGCATTGTCTCGCACACATGCGTGCGCATGTACACCAGCATCTGACCACAATTGTACACATGCGCGTGCCTGAGGGTGTGGGCGCAAGTGTGGCCGGCATCCAGCGCGACAGCCTGATAGAACCCATGGCAGCAGTTGCAATGGTGAGCAGTGAGGGCCGCGCGCTCCGCTTTCTTCCGCACCGGCTCGACATACTTGTACATTGGCCCGCGGGACGAAAACGGATGGAACTGCTTGCCTGCCGCAGCGCGCTCTTGCACGCCGAGCATGCGCACGCCGTTGCTGTTGTCGTTCTCGTCATTGACCTTTGAGGTCGACGCGAGGCAGGGCGATGAAGATGGCCGAGGAATGTGTGGGTTTTCAGCGCGTTGTCCTGGTGAGTGGCCAGGCATTGATGCAGCTCGCAGTGAAAATGACAAATAACCAGCAGGAAGCAAGTACAGAGTGCGCAAGCAGCAAGACATGCAACATAAACTAAACCTACTATGGACAAGCATTTTCCTACAGGCACAGATTGCATCATGAACACTTGTATGTGGCCTGACCAACGAGATTGTATCACAGTGTACAGCACACTTTTTGCAGCAAACACGTGCGCATATGCGCATGCTCACACACGTGCACATGAGCCATAAAGTCAGACAACGGTTGAGCTGGTGAACTGCAACTGACCTGGCAGCTGCAGATTTCTCTCGACCACTGACCCGCCTTTGTGTCCACGCTGCTGCTCTCTCACATCCATCATCGGTGGTGAGGACGTCAAAGATGGTGGTGGCGGCGGTGGCGTAAGAAGCATGAAGTCCGTGTCAACAATGCTGCTGCCCATGCCTTTGCTCGCTTTGCTGCGCCACGACTTGCTTGCCGGCCGCATTGTGGCCGGCACTGATTTCCCGCGCTGCACTGCGGTTACTGTTGTTGTTGTTGTTGGGCGTGGTGGTGGTGTGTCACGTGCCTCATGCTGCACGACGTGCGCCACTCGTGATTGCCGGCTATGATTTTCGCCGACACTGCTGCTGGTGCCCTCCTCTGTTGGTGTCAGTGATACTAAGTGACATTGTGCCCTAAAACAACCTCAGCGTGTGTTGTCTTGATACATTGATTTCTGACACTTAATTACAATTATTTGGCTGGATTGTACAGCACAGAACATCATGGCCAGTTGAGTACGTACATGCAATAGTGTAAGTCCCTATAAGTTGAACTTCAGCGTCAGTATGAGTACAGTTGCATACATGAACGAGCGCACCAAAAG
Source organism: Chlorokybus atmophyticus (assembly GCA_009103225.1). Taxonomy (NCBI): domain Eukaryota; kingdom Viridiplantae; phylum Streptophyta; class Chlorokybophyceae; order Chlorokybales; family Chlorokybaceae; genus Chlorokybus; species Chlorokybus atmophyticus. Next base: position 193,615 of record RHPI01002368.1, read on the forward strand.
CTGAATGATATTACAAGTACTAACCAGCACTGCAAGATTGAGATGTTATCACAACACACTCGCATTCTGAACGCAAGTGCATGGAACCGTATATATTGGGCAAATAGTGACTCACTCGTGTTGGTTGGCTTCGTGACCTCCACAGCCACGGAGGTGATGGAACCTGACGGCTCTTCCTGATGCTCCTTTGACTGAAGCGCCTTTACCGGCAGCTGAGTGAGATCCGGGTCTCCAAGGCAATCTGGCAATGACAACGCCGGCTGCACCCTGCGACTGAAATTACACAACACCAATAGTTGGGGACAGTTGTAACGTTGTTTGCCACACTGTGACATACTAGATCACATTCATAGCAAGCACTTACATCACCAACGCAAGCTACCTTAACATACCGCGGTGGCAAAGGTAACACTGCAGTGGTGACCGCAACAACATCATCGAGAAGCTTCTCTTCGTCACGCTTGCCATCATCAACTCCATCGTCATCTGATGATAAGCGCCGTTTCTTCTGCACACTCAACTCCTCCTCCTTCTCCTCCTTGTCCTGCTTAATGTTGTGTTCCTTCTTCTCTACTTCCTCCTCAAGCAGTCTTCTCAATCTTTCGTTGTCCCGTCGAAGTGCAGTGCACTCAGACTTGGCGTGCTCGCACTCTTCGCGCTCGTCACGACGACGCTGAGTCAGCAGCACGGAGTCTTGCTTTCGCTCGTCCAGCTGGCGAAGAAGAGCGCGCTGCTCGCACTCCGCCTCGCGCAACCTGGCCTCCAACTGGATTACCTGAAAATAGGGTGAGTTGAATTTAATCGTAGTGTGGACTAACTTGTGTATATCGGATGGTTGGGAAGGCGTGCGAGCAAGTGTGCAGAGGCAGTGCAAGAGCCTACACTGATCGTTGGTGGTATATAGGTGCACGCGCCAATGGATATGCAGTGAGTAACTGAACTTGCTGCCTATCTCACGAGCCACGGTCGAGCGTGTGGGTTTGTGCAATGACAATGCACATGATGTTGTGAAGTACTTGGCATGGTAACGAAAATGAACGAACATGCAGTTCAGAAACTATGCACACATGCTTCAGGAACTCTACCTCAAGCGACATACAGAATTCGCATTGTAATGTAGTGCGTGCCTGTAAGCAAGTAGCAAAATTGCCGTCTCTAACCCTAATGCTGATGACCACAATGCTTGTTTCCCACGCTTGCACATGTTCCACGTGTCCATACCTTGGCCTCCATTGTTTCGACGCAATCCACAAACGCAAACAGCTTTTCGGCGACCTTCTGAGCGAGGCGCCTGGCCATGTGCACACCGCCTGCTCCGCCGCCAGCAGCACCACCGTCTCGGTCACCGCCGCCGCTGTCGCCAAAGACGGCTGGCATGTCTGCACCGCCATGAGCCAAGGGTCTGCGCCTGCGCCCTGCCGTGTCCAACCACCTCCACCCCTTCCTCCCCCGTCCTCTCCTCCTCCTCCCTGGCTGCCTCCTCCACCAGCTGGCGTCGGTGGGGGCAGCGGCGGCAGCAGCGGTTTGAATATTTGATTTTTGGCGGGTGATTAGGGTTTGGCGCGTAGTTGTTATAAGCATACTGCCCACTCCAGTTTGCTCTTGATATAAGGAGGACCTTGTTGCAGCCCCCGTTTCATGATCACCAATCAAGCAATGACAATCGCATTTGCGGCACGCGCTGCAATTCGACGGTCAGTAGCAAAATGCCAACGCTGCTTCGCATCGGATGACATGCGCGTCTTGATAGTGGTGCATACAGTAGTGTGTAGTTGGCAGCCACCTTGGCACATAGGCTGCGGCAGTAAACGACAAATTGCAGGACAGTGATGCCCGTTAAAGCAGCCCCATTAACCGACTTGGAGGCGAGTCCGCTTCGAATCCGATGGCATTGCGTGTATACACGTCAACAGCACCCCATCCATGCATCAAGCACCACGTCCGCACTGCCACGTAGCGAGTCTTGAGCGTCAAGTGTTGGTGCATTCAAACGGCACAAGGTTATCACAAGCTGTTTGCTGCCCGTCTGAACAACTGAAGTAATCCATGTGACAGTCTGCGTGTGACACTAAGTCACGGCGTAGCCTGACCGTATTCCTGCTTGTGCTGTGCACTGGCAGTGAACACGCTTAGAAGCAAAGATAACATTGAAGCTGAAAACGAACTTCCGAATCTCGGAAACTCTAAAAACACACTTTTTTGTGACTACACCTTCTTGAGCTCGAGATTGAACTGCAAATGCATGTGAACGAACTACCACACATCCAACCTCTTCGTAATCGCACTTGTTCGAAGCATAACCTCAATCAAAGCACATTCTTTTTTAAAACCAACATGCACCAGGCAAATGACTCCCCTATCCAACTGTCGCACTCGATGTAAGCACCCTTCATAAGTGCCTTTTGTGACTATTAAAAAGGTAATTCTGTCGCCTTAAGATTACGCGTTTTATGGTATACACATGTTTACATATATATTGTTATATACACATGTATACAACATATAAAACTATGTGCATGAACATGCATGTGCAAATAGGTACATACTCATGTATACATACACATATACGCATCTTAATACGCACGTGTATCTTTACATATGCACGTGATATAAAAGCTATAGATATACGTAAGCTTTAAACATATATTTACATGCATACATAAACACATGTATACGTGTGAGTGTACATAGACATATGTATATATACATATATACATATATACATATATGTATGTATACATTTCATGCATATCCATATATATGCGTATAAAAATAAAGTCTATATTTATATATACATGTATATATATGTATATGCATGAAATGTATACATAGATATGTGTATATGTATATGCACATGTGTATATATGCAGCAAATTCCCTCGATCTGAGCACAAAGCGTGCTTGAAACGACGTACATTTGCAAGAGTCACAATCATCATCGGGACTATGGTTGGTTTTCGTGGTTATATGCCCAATTTTGATCCAAAGTCGCGGCTTCCATCGCCCGCTACTGCCCCCTGCAGACGTCCGCACCATTCATGGTTATATATAGTTTTTCGCGGTAAGTACAACACATGCCACATCATACATGACGATGTCTCGCAAGTGGTCTTACACATGCTCATCTGAACATACACATGCGCACACTTACAAGTTTTATGTTAGCTGCTTACCAGTGCATGCACAGTCGATGTGTAAGGCTCTTAAGCTCAGAGCCGGGTCGCAGACTGGGATCCTCAGCATAGGAGCCATGAGTGCGTTCAGCAACAGTGTCCAAACACACATGAAAAAGAGCAATCGCTTGCAACCATATTATCATGCCATACTAGAACATGGAACCCATCGTCATCTATAGATGAGAGTTCCATAAGCCTTGCTTTATGCTGATGGCTGACTCCGGAGTGCAAAGTCCATCTGCACAGATCACATGTCATAGTGTGACATGTGATATGTACACATGAACTTTGCACTTTGAATCAACACCCAACGGTGCAGTCACGTACAACAACACAACAGCAATTGAAGGCGTGTACAAAGCGGCCCGCAACTAGCACATGCACACCAACGCAATGCAAGCGTCAGTACAGCTACCCATGGCCCAAGGCCCAACCGAGTTGCATCGTCACTGCTAATGAAGCCGTGGGCTAAGCTTACGGCTCTGATGCGGCATGAGACAATAGCATGGCGTGTATCATGCACTGCATGCAATGGATGTTTTGCATGTACAACATAGCTGATGCGCATGGCAACGAATGCATGTGATGCAATTGTAGTAAGTCACTACTACTAGATTACTTTGTAACGCTGATATCAATATCCATGTGACGATTCGACACTCATTTACTTACTGGATGGCTTGGTAAACAAAAGCACAAGCATTTAAACTTACAACACCTGGAAGATGGACGTCGATCCCATTGAGTCCGCAAGCCTAAACTCTTCCGGGACACGAAGGAATTCCTTCAAGGATAACGACCACACACTCACCTTTTAATCTCAATGTTTACAGAGACACACACACACACACACGCTCCCTGATATATTAAATAATAGCGCAAGCTCCTTAATAGCTACTAAGTAGGCACCCCAGAAATGGTAAGCTAGCAGTGCACACATGTTATCCCCATTGATAGCTGCAACTCAGCCGATGTAGTACATACCCCATGTTGCTCTCCAACCTGGCACACACGTTAATGAATGGCTCACACAAGCCTTGAAAGTGTGCGCCAATATGTCAGCACATGCTGACATATGGTACGAAACTTCAACATGCACATCTCATAACGGTACCTTGTTAATGTCATATGACACATCACCTTATGCCTTGGGGACATCTTATAAAGCCTATGGAGGTGATTGAACATCAATTGCCACTAGCAGTGTCACGCCTGTAATGCTAGCAATAATCATTCTCTTTTCCTTGCTCATGTTATCAAATGACATCATGATAACATGGTTATGACTCATAAGCATGTGTAGTGCTCATGAGGTGTGCTTTCATGTAGGTCTACTCTTGAGCCTATATGGCCCTGGGTGTGATGATTTACACAATGCATTGATGAGGGCTAGCACAGAGCTGGTCTATACCTGAGGCCTTTGACTCAAACTTGTGAGTTGCCACATGATGTGACAGCTTCAACCAAGTAGGCAAAGTTGGCAAACCACATGATTATACTGTGGTAGTGCGATTTGCAATTGTGGTGATAGTCGCAAGGGCTAGTGATGCCTGTGGGCAATCCGCAAGTACTACTGTACTGTACTAGGAGAGCCGATGTTTATAGATTAAGGTAGGATTATTCCTTCTACGCAAAATTTAAAAAGTTTGATATGCCGTAACCTAATGTCTTGGGTTGAACAAGGTCAGCTTATGCTGATAGGTTAGCGCTCAGTGACAAGGCTTTAGACAACCTGTGTGGTCCGGAGAGCGGCAAGTGGTTAAAACTTCACGGCTTGGTAGCCACCATTAGTAGAGCTCGAAAAGTGTTCACCTTTTGAGGGCCATCTGTGCATAAGTTGCCTGGCTAGTAGCTGTTGAAGGGGCTCTCCCCTCATCCCTTGCGGCGTGTGGGGTAGTGAGTGTGGTTGTGTTAGGCGTGGGTGTGCCTGGGGCTGGAGTTGTGTGGAAAGGTTGGTGGTCATCCTCTCCTTCCTTGATGCGCTCCTGCAACTTCCCCTGCACCGTGGTGGTGGTGGGACTTTCGCTGTAAGTATCAAGGGCTTGTGCATAAGTTTGCCAAACCCCGACCGGCAAGTAAGAATTGGTATCATTACACTGTAAATGCTATTCACAATTAACTTAGCCAGCTGGTTATTAAGGTGTAGTGGTACCACCTGCTTTAAGGCTGGGGCCAAACCTAGGTTAGGGCATGATCGAACGAATAAAAATCAAAAAATTAAACGGTATTGTTATTTTGAAGTTCATATAACCTTGTTTTGTTCTTGTAGGAGAGAACAAGCGGTATTCATAAGTCATACAGCGAACGAACCATTAATAACGATTGAAACTATGAATAAATCTTTGGTACAGTTACATGAAATATATCACAATGCATACATTAATTAACACAATCACATGCATCATCCAACACGAAGCATTGCATCATCAATGGCATATATTTTGCTACGCAAAATATATATGAAAGCCAGTTATGGACATTGATGTGACGTCAAGTCACGCTGCGTCACATGGTACGCATAGTCACGCATTAATACAGCGTGACTGCAAAAGGGTTCTTTCGTATATGCACCATGCATAGAGAATGAACATGATGAAACGTTCTTTCGACCCTGATTTTGTTCTATTTTCTTACCATTGATGTAAAAACGAATACAGATTGTTCTCTGTTGATTCTTTTGTAACTTTTATGTCTCAGCCATCACCTACTCACAGCAGTCAGTTTATTGTCTTTATCTTCATGACAATAGTCATACATATCAATTGCCACTCACCAGCTCAAAACTACTCTAAGCGTACTATACATTGCACTCTTTGTTACAGAACATTATAGCATTGTAACATAAGGCATAACGCTCACATGGCCATAGATATTGACCAGCTTTGTGCTAAAAGATTTGAATGCCAAGTAGTAATATGTGCAAATAAATAAACAGATGAGGACGTGTCCATGCCATGTACACATTCAATAAAAGTGAAAAAGCCATTATGTGACAAACGATAATAATATACAGTTCACATTTCAATAGCTTAATTGTACTAATAAAATAAGTAACGGAATGACTTTTGTCAGCCTGGCCTACATGGCATGTAGGCGCCTTAATAGTGTTAAACTTGTCGCAAGCTGAACACTAGGCTTATGATGAGCCCTTGCCATTTCAATTCCACAATTTAACAAAAGTTCAACATCGTTGTGACTGTTACAAAATAAGTGTAGCTTATCAACTATGGTAAATAAAAGACCTTTTACTTGGTAGCGCTTGGACTTAAATGTTGTGTAAGGCTCTGCTTGCATCTTGCGTAATTGAATGCAATTTGGCCTACCGGAGTGTAAGCTATTACCTTTAAAAGAAAACTCTTTATCTCACAGAACATGTGTGCACATGCCTTTGTGTATGATATGTGTGCGTGTATACGTTGCCATTGTTTGCGGTGCTTTAAGAGGGTGCGTGTCGTTACTGCGACGATGCAGCATGCGAGCTTTGACATGTGCATTCCATGTGCGGGGGTCAAAAATTTTAATTATCTTAAGTAAACGGCATAGTTGATAGTAATTTATGTTTAACTTGCTTGCGTTTTGCAAGGGGACTCGCATCTTTTTTGCGTTTACCTACCTCGTGTGATGAAAGATGATGCGATATCATGATATTGTCTCATGATACATATTATCATGCGTACATATATGATAAAAGGTTTACAATGAATGTCATTTGACATAATCATGTCAAATTTCTCTTGATAAGCAACAAATAACTACAAGGACAACATCATTGATGCAAAGCCAAATTGTGCTCTCATAGGCTATGACTCTTATTGCTAACATCCCTGCCATGCAAGATCATGTCATGGCAGCGCTTTGAGCTCAGGATGCAAAGCAAGTCTCTTCGGAGCATGAACGATCTTGATATTTCGTGAAGTGTCTTGAGTCAAGAGACTCTGACAGGGAGCGGCGTGACGGTCATGAACCGGATAGGGCCTGTGTGTGACAGCACTGCAGTAGTACCTTCTGTGTGCAAGCGCTCGCTAGTCGCGACCCGCCTCACCGACACGGCACTCCGACAGCAGCACGCATGCGCCGACAGCGCGTTCAGTGAGTCCTCAGTGCGTGTCCGCCCCGCGCCACACGCGTCCCAATCGCCAATGGAGCAGGCTATACTCGACCCTCGGTTCCCCATCTAACCGAGACTCGTTCACGACATAGCCGTGGAAAAAGGGTCAACTTGAACCGTGCCACTGACCTGACTTGTGATAAACACGCGACTGGGTAGTTATTTCAGGGCAGTAAAGTGGTTAGTGCGACCCACGCTAACCGAGGCTTGGCACGTGCTGTCGCAAGGCGCTTTCTTGCCAAGTTCGATATCGGTACCAAAGCGCAATAAGCAGTCAAAGGGTTGCTCCTTTGTGTCAATATCGCGTCTGCTGTCGGTTGCATATAGTGTTGCACTTCACATGCAAATGGTGTAGCATGCACTGAACAGACAGCCACCACCTGTCTGTGTGTGGCTTGCAATGGCGGCGGCGGCGGCGGCGATGGACAGGCCATGGCTGAGGGTGTTGCTGTGGGTAACCTTTGCGCTTATTGCCATGTGGGAGATCTTCTCCATCTGGCTTCGGCCCACCGACTGGTACAGAGACAAAAGAGGCGAGGTGTCTGATGCCTTGGACACCACTCTATTTGACAAATACGGTGAGTGTCCATCCTTGCATGTGCTAACAGTACACACACACATACAATGCCTGTGCATGCGGCCAATGTTGTGTGTTTGGTTCTCCCTGCAGAGGACGACCAGCTTGTGTACGTCTGGCCGATCCTCGCCTTTGCATGCCTGGCTGGCCCCATGCTGAAGTTGGCCAGAAGGAGGGACCAAACTCCTCAGCAAGTTGCCGGAGCAGAGAGAGGAGAGTCTCATGTGTGGCATGTCACAAAGAGGGTGTGGAGACACCACATCAAGGTTCCCTTCATCGGCCTCGTCACCGTGGCGGAGGTGGTCCTCGTGTTCGTCATCCTCCTTGGGTGCTTTGTGGTCTACTATCCCATCTATCAAGACGTCAAGAGTGCTCAGAGATACGACGCCTTCGATGAGAAACAGAAGGAGAAGGCTGGCTCAAGGGTGGACTACATGTGGGAGAGGATGCTGATCTACTTCGCCCTCTCTGCCACATACACACTCACCTTCTCCTTCGTACCACTGGCACGCGGCTCACCACTGCTAAAACTGCTGAACCTGCCATACGAGTACGCCGTCAGATACCACAGGTGAGAACAAACGTACGTGCATGCATGCGTACACCCACATCCACATGCCCTTGCGCGTGCACGCGCATACCCACCCACACCCACACCCACACCCGCACCCACACCCTCATATGCGCGCGCGCACGTTCACACGCACGCCCACACACATACGCCTACACACGTAGATATTCAGTCAATGCTCCTGTCTGGTACACGACAACTGTGTGTGTGTGTGTGTGTGTGCGCATGCAAACACACGCACATGCAGTCAACATGCTGTCTCCTGTCTGCCACAAGTCCCTGCGCTAAACCCTGTTTTGTTCCCAACAGGTGGCTGAACAGAGTCTTCTTCTGGTTTGCAACCATCCACGCCTTTGGTTTCTGGATCCTTTGGATCAAAGAGGGTCACTTGGGTCACAACATTGTCCAATGGGCACCCGAGGAGACCTCCCACGGATACCTTACCGGGGAGCTGGCTTACTTGTGCCTGTTGGTGATGTTCATCACCTCCACAGATTGGTGTCGAAGACGCTACTACAACTTGTTCTACCAAGCTCATCGCTTGTGGATACCGATGATAGTCTTCTTGTGCATGCACTACAACGCCGTGGCGCACTATGCTTACGCGGGCGTGTCGATGTATATCATCGACAAGATCATCCGATATCTGCAGTCTACCGAAATCGTCTCGGCGCGGATATCACAAGCTGGAGCAGACATCACTCAGCTGGAGATCGACATCGACCCCGCGGTGAGACAGCGATATCGACCGCTACAGATCGTGGACATCTGCGTCCCGGCAGTATCGCAGATGCAGTTTCATCCATTCACTGTGAGTGATGTGAAGAGTGGGAGTGAAGGAAGCACACTCACACTCTTCATCAAGCACTATGGGAAGTGGACTTCACGCCTGCACGCGCTCGCAGCAGATGCCAAAGGGAGAGATATATGCGTGCGTGTCACCGGGCTATACGGCCTCGATGACATCAGCTCCTACTCCAAGTAAGAACTCTGTATATCTACTCTCTGCATGTGTGTGTGTGTGTGGCTCAACGTCTGTCTTTGCATGTGTCAGTCACTGCCTGTTGTAGTCTATGTGTGCGTATGTGTGTACGCGCGTGTGTCTGCGTGCGTGCTTACACGCATGCGTGCGTGGGTGTGTGCATCTGCGTGCTCGTGTGCATGCATGTGTGTATGTGTCACTCAGTGTCTCACACCACTGTTGTACACGACTTAGTCACTTCTCACACAGGTCCCCCCACGTCCTCTTAGTTGGTGGTGGCATCGGCATCACCCCACTCTACTCCTTGTTGCGTGGCTTCGCTCGCTGTTCATCCTCCTCCACACTCCAGTCCATCTCACTCGTGTGGGCCGTGAGACACAAGTCCGAGACCTCCCGCATGTTGGACGGCATCCAACACGCCGTAGCGAGACTCAAGGCGAAGGGCGTGAGGGCGAAAGCGCACGTGTTTGTGACGAGAGAGAGCGGGGAGGAGGAGGGGAGAGGAACACAGCCTGTGGATCTGGCCATTGATGTTGTGGGTGGGAGTGAGAGCAAAGTGAGGACATCAGGACAGCTAAGGACGCCGTATAGCGAGAGAGCGCAGAGAGTCAACCTGTCGCCGGCATTCTACGCAAGTGAGTACTGCAGTAGTGTGTGTGTGTGTGCGCGTGTGCGTTCGTGTGTTGTGTGTAGCTTGCATGGGTGCAAGCATCGCTGAATGTGTGTATGTGTCTGTAGTTTACTGCACTCTGTGCATGTGCATGTGCATGCGTGCATGATGTGAGGTGGCACACACACTCTCTCTGCATCCACGCCCATATTTCTCCTCTCTCTCTAACCCCACATACCCGCCCACGCACGCAGCTGCCTTGATGGGTTCCTACATCGGTTTCCTGGGCCTCCTCGCCCTCTTCGTCCGTCTCATCATCTACCCTTTCGAGAACACTTCAGAAGAAGAGGAGAGGCGGTTCTACCCGTGGGTCCAGGGAACCATCTATGCATTCGCCATGTTTGCGGGGCCCGTGCTTGTCGGGGGGGCGGTGTTGCTCTATGCGCACGGGAAAGAGAGGAGTGTAGAGGGTGGGAAGGGTGGAATCCAACTTGACGAGGAGGAAGAGGAGTTGTGCGAGGGTGTGGTGGTGGGTGGGGGCAAGGAGGCGTATGTGGAGTTCTCGTATGGAGGGAGGCCCAACGTGAATGGTAAGCATACGTGTGCATGTGTATATGTGTGTATGTATGTATGTGTGCATGCACGTGCACACGCACACGTACAGTTCTGACTCCCATGTGTTCCTGTCCCCACACAGAGATCCTCAAGGATGTTGTTGCAGCGGACCTCGACTCCCCCTCCTCCTCTCTCCGCAGCAACATTAGCATCAACAACACCACCAACAAGAAGCGCACCCTCACGGTCGTGTCGAGCGGGCCCGACAGACTCGTGCGCGCGGCGTGCCGGTGCGCGCAGAAGAGAGACAACGTGCCGGAAGATGTGGAGGTGTACTTTAACCATGCGAGCTTTGATATGTGAAGAGGATGTGGGGATGTCCCTCTCTCTCCTGCTATATAGCCAGAAGAAGTGTATCGTTGTATACAGCGCTTATGAGTATGTGTTGCGTACTTTGGGTAGTCACGCTTTTTGTGCGGTTGCGGTGGTAGTTGGTTGTTGTAGTTATTTATGATAAGAGGTTGAGAGGCACAGACTCGTTGCATAGGTGGTTGGTACGTGCGCAGCGCTTTGATGCCCACTAGGCGGATTATATAGTTGTTTACTTTGCTGGCGCCTAGTCTCTCTCATGGCAGAGTGTGTGTGCGCAACGCACACTCTTTCTCCCTGCGCGCGCGCGCGTGTGTGTGTGTGTGCGTGCGAGTGCATGCGCCCGTGCGCGTGTGACGTGCAAGTGTGTGCACATGCTACTCTTTCTCCCACACACACACACGCGCACGCACACAGGCACGCCTGCACGCCCGCACACACACCCACACACTTGATGTCCAATGCATGTTATGTTCAGCAGGCTGCTTAGTGTATCTACAGAGCCTATGCAGCTAAGGCGTCAATATCGGCAAGCTGAGTTCGATACTCGGCACATGCACTCTGCTCGCCACGGCCGATATCGCTGCACCTCCCATAGATTTCTGCAGCTGCGGCACCGACATCTCTCCCAGCAATCGGCTATGGCTTGTATACACATTGGCCCCATACCCCTCTTTGCCTCTCTTGTATGTTGGGTTGTTGTGTGCGTGTCTCATTGATGATAATGCTGATGTTGGCTCGGGCGACATCATGACGGGAGACAACATAACAACATTGACGGCCTTCTTGTGTTGTTGGGTGATATCGCCGTCGCGGGTGTTATATTCAGCGTCTTCTTGCGATATCGCCAACACGGGGGATGATGATGTTGGGATGATGTTGTTACTCCTCTTGTTGGTTGTGTATCTGTTGTTGTTGGTTTTGAGCGCTGCATTGTCTCTGTGTTGCCTTTTCAACGCTGCAAACTTCACGTAGTTGCTCGCCGACCTCGGCGGGAACCTCATATGAGCCTCCTGTTGAGTGTGGGTATGTGAATTGTGTCACAACAACATGTGTCACACAATGACCCAACATGAGGTAACCTCACCTCGTTGACTTGTGTTGATGTTGTCGGCATCATGTTGTTCGCCCTGCTCGCATTCTCATACAAGCTGTTGAGAGGCATTCTCTCGCGTGCAAGTGTCAAGTGCCGAACCAACAGCGGCACATTCATCGCGCCTGTAAGACACATATGTTGGTCTCCCACTGGGTGTGAAATCCTTCAAGCGCGCACACGCATGCAGATGCACGTACACACGCACACAGGCGCGTGTGCGTGTTGACTCACATGCATACCTGCGCAAAGGCGTGCTTGCGCACATATGCGCGTACGCGTATGCGCACGCACACGCACATGCCCACGCCCACACCCACACCCACACATGCACACACACCTGCATGCAGCCCTTCGAGCCTACCAGGTGCACTCTTTTCCCCCTGCACCCCGACGAAGAAGTCCGCCAGCCTCGGTCCCGACATCGACGCCGGCATCGACGATATAGCCGAAGAAGGCGACATCACATAAACCGCCCTTCTCCTACCAGAATAAAAGAGAGACCCAATATATAACCCAACCTCACACAAGGATAACACATCTACACACACTCACTTGTGTGCTGCGCGCAGTTTGCGTGCCGTCCCGCGTTGGTATGCAAGCATGGGTGATGCGTACATATCGGCTCCTGAGGAAGGATATCCGGCCCCGTCGAGGCGGATGCGCTGCTGCCAGGAGGCCGATATCGAGTCGGAGGGGAGGTCTAAGGCGACCACGGCGGGAGAAGCCATGAATGCCCTGCGGGAGATATGTGGCTTTGTGACTATGTGTTGGGTTGCATGACAATACAGAGATACACACGTGCTCGCGCACATGCACACACGTATACGCGCACGGATGCAAACGCACAAATGTGCGCACACGTGTGCATGTGCGCGTACACACACGCGCGGGCGCGCGCACACTCGCGCTTGCACTCAACTGTGCACGTGCACGTGCACACGCACACAACATGCTGTACCTCCACACCCACTCGCACAAGATTACATGTAGACTTGCAAGCAGGCACGCTTGTGCACAATTTGCACACATATGCGCACACCGATACAAGTGTGCACGCGCGCGCACACTTGCCTGCCGGTTGCTGTTGGGGTGCGAGCGGTCGATTCACCTTCTCCAGCGCTGCGCTGCGTGTCCACTCGCAGCTTGTGTTGTTGTGTTGTTGGGGACGACGCCCTCACCTGTGGGTGTACGCGCGTGTGCACGTGCTCGTGCGCGTGTGCGTGTGCATGTGCCCGCGCGGGTATGTGCACACGTGTGTTGACAACATCAACAACTGCTGCAAACAACACAACAACATCATGTGATCCCTTACATCATTCTGTCGGCTCTGAGGGCGTGAGCGCGACGTTGATATCCCCGTCGGTGTTGAGGCTCTCGACGGCGTATCTCTTATGTTATCTCTAATATCTCTGATATCTTCTCCTCCTTCCCCAACATGTTCCCTCTCTCTCACCCTATTCACTTTACCTCCTTTTCCCCTGACGTGGATATCATTGAAGTCCCAGTTGACATTGACGTCGACATCGCCTCCACTCGTACTTGCGTTGCCTCGCTTTCCTCCAGCATTCCAACCGATATCGCTGTCACGTGAACCCGATATCGGCTCCCCGTTCGGACCCAGCCCGCCGATGTAAGCAGCAGAGCTGTGCAGTAGGAAGAGACAGTGTGGGTGTTGTGTCGAGATGCAACAGCATGTGTGTATATGGTATGTGTATACGCTACAAAGGCGCACGCACACATGCGCGCGTGCATGCACGCACACGCACACACACACTTACGTGCCACTTGTGCCCGCTATCTTCCAACTCTTATACGTGCCGTCACGCTCCATATCACCCTCATGACCACCTTCTTCGCTCCAGTCCCTGCTACAACCCACATTAGCCACACTCGCACACACACACACGCGCACACGTACACCCGCGCACACACACACAAGCTCTCGCCTTGTAGTTGTGTCGGCAACGGCGTGTGCTCTGTTGTTGGCTTGGTGTGAAGGTGTTGTCGGCCTCTCGCGCGCGTGAGCTCTGCTTGCAGGCCGACTGTTTGCATTGCCGTTGTCGTGTGGCTGCGTTGGGTCTTGTTGATGTTGTTGTCGTTGGGTTGTTGGACTAGGGGCTCCACGTGTCTTGGAAGAAGCCCCACCTCGCTTCACACCACCACTCCCAACATGCTTGTTGCTCTTGCTGTTGTCCTCGTTGTCGCTGTCATTGTTGGTGCTGCTGCTACCATTGGCGTGGTTGTCGGTGGAGCTGCTGCTGTTTAGGTGGTTGTCCTTGTCCTTGTCCTTCTCCTTGTTGTTACTGTTCTTGTTGTCCTTGTTGTTGTTGTTGTGCTTGCTGTCCTTTCTCGCCCGTGCATTCTTCCCGTCGATATCACCCCCATCCCCACTCACAGACCCTTCTCTATCAGCCCTTGAGCGACTTCTATTCACTTCTCTGCTCTTAGGCCTGGACCCCGACATTCCCGCCTTGGCCCCGATATCCACCATTTCCTCGATGTCAATGAGGTTATCATCCCCGTCAACGATACACTCCACGTCGCGGATATCTTTACGAAATTGAGTGATATCTTGCACGGGTGGCCACGGCGCCAAAGACACCCCCTGAAGGAGTCTATCAAGAAAGTGTGCATAGTCGTTCGCATCGATGCCATCCACCCACATATCCGCGAGCTCGTACATCCCGTCGAAGAAAGACATCTCGCTCATGACAGATATCGAAGACATATTCTCCCCTCCACCCCCCGTATCGGCGATCCAATCCTCCTCGGCAACGATATCATCCTCGACATAACCCGGCACTAAAGCCTTGTGAATAAGCTTATTCATGAGGATATAGTCGTCATGATGAAGCGTATTGTTGTTGTTGTTGTTGTTGTTGTTGTCTCCTCTCCTCTTTGGTGCTACAATCCACCACCTCTTTATCGCCGACACAACGAGTGGATGTTTCCTCAACGCTCGTCTCTTTCTCAGATTATCCATGGTGTACATGTCCAAGTTGCCTTGTTGTGCGTACGACGTGGACGCGAGGGCGGCGTTGTCCTCCACCTCCGCCACGACGTGGGCGCGCGCGACGGCCTCGCGCGCGTTGGCGGCGTCGAGGGCGTACTGAGCCGCGCGGAGGGAAGCGACGTGTTGGAGTGTGGCGGCGGCGGAGACGGAGGAGCCGGCGCGGTGCCAACGCTCGCAGACGAGGGAGATGCCAGCCTTCTTGGTGGTGGTGGTGTTGTTTGTTGGTTCATCGCTCGGCTTGAGAGAGGTGAGGCGCTGGGGTGGGGGTGGGGGTGGGTTAGTTAGTGTGCGTGTGCATGTGTTGTGGTGTGTATGATGTAACAACAGCGAGGACGGTGCAAAGATACTGACGGATGCGCGTAGATGTGGATGCATGTGCGCGTAAACACACGCACGCAATCACGCACGCATGGCGAGCGCAACTGCACACGCACACAGTGCATATGCGCACATGCTCGCACACACACATACGCATAGGCGGGGATGCGCACATGCACACGCCTGCATGTATATGCGTGCTTGCTAACACGCAGACAGGGGCACGCACATACACGCAGACGCACATGTGTACGCACACACGCACAACTCTGGACAACATGTCTGTGTTTGCGCGCAGGCACGCACAGGTGCGTGCACACACGCAGAAGAGACACACATGTGCTGGATGTGTGCGCGCGCGCGCACACACACGTCATTGTTGTGATGCTGCACACAGTGAATATCTGCAAACGTGTTGAACGCCTGCAAACACGTCTGCAAATATCACAAATCTTCGATTACAGCAACAAAGCAAGCATTGTTTACCAGAAACTGCAACAAGTCCAGTTCACCACCTCCACCCCAGTAAGAACAAAGATTGTATGACTGGCAATCTGCTGCAAAACTTCCCATGCAGCACTTGAAAAATTCACATAACGTATGCATTGTAACATCCCTACCTGTACGTGCACTGAATTTAGCAGGCTGGTACAAGTTATTGGCGGTGTAACACCGCCGGTGTTAGACTGCGCGTGCGTGTGTGTAACTATTACCATCATTATACAATATCATCAGTGTGTTTATCCAATTCACCTTGAATGCGGACGGTCGTAGATTCCCCAGCCCTTTCCCCACTCTTCCCACTCTCTTCCGCACCCTATGCCCTCTATAACACCTCTGGATCAGCAGCGCCGCCGCCACCACCGCCGACGTCGCCACGTCCGTCAGGAGAGGCGTGCGGCGTCCTGCCTCGTCGCCACTGCCCTCCATCTCCGCCGCCGCCGCCGCCGCCGCCACCGCCGCCAAGGCGTTACACAGCGATGCTGGACTAGCCTCTACAGACCGCCACGTGGCAGCGCGAATGCGACTTGCAATCAAGTCACGTGATCCTTTTAGGTCAGTCAAGCGCCAGGTCCTGCGACCATAAGTTTTGGAAAGAGCCTTTCTCAGGGATCAGACCTTCCTGGAATGGGACTGGATGGGACGCAAGGGTTGATTGTAAACGTGGCTGGTCCTGAGCGGTAGATACTACGGCCAATATCTTTGCTGATATAGCAACTGATATAGCAATATGGTACACACTATGCTAATAAACAATAATTTGCTGTCGCGCACTGTCCAATTCACACTACGTGATAGCCTTTGCATAGCCTTTGCATGAGCATGCTCATGTACGACCCCGGCGAAAAGCTAGCGTGCATCGACAATGGCGTCGTCGGTGGGCACGGCGGCGGCGACGGCGGCGCTGGCTGTGTCGGCGGTGCCGGCGGGGCCGTCCTCATCGTCGTTGTCATCTTCGAGTAGAAGGCACAGGCCGGCCTCGTCGCCGGCTCGGCTTTCGCGGACGCCTGCGGCGAGGCAGCGTCTACTGTACTATAGCAGGTGAGGCATGGCCTGGTCTGGCTGCCTTGACTTGGCCTGGCTTGGCTTGGCTTGGCTTGGACTGTTCTGGCCTGGTTTGGACTTTAGTCGGGTCTCTCTCGAGCCCCATTCACGGTGGTTGGGCGACTGGCGATTGTCTCTCATACGTGTGGTCTTAGCAAATAGCAGGCCTGCCAAGGATCACGCAAACCCTATTCTTGCATTGGGAGGCGGAATTGCAGTTCAACCTGTTTGCATGGTTGTTTTCACACGCTAAATACGTAGATGTTGTGGTACATATGAACAACATTCTGTTTGCTGATCTGGTTGTATTCATGAGCTGCTATTATCACGCATGCTGCTTGTTGTGCTCGGATCATTGGCTTGGTTTGTGCGCTGGTGTTTAACGTCTTTTCAGGACACTACTACTATCACAATGAGCCTGGGTCATGTTGGTTAGATTAATTGTGGCAGCTAGTTAGGTGTTATAGCCTTTCACGAAAATGGCAAGTTGGGTTACACTTGTGAATTGCGCAAAGATTGTGTTCGTGTGTGGTGTCTCTCGCTCTATCGGCCGTCACTTCCACAGCAAAAGCCGCTAACCTCTTTGTTTGTTCTCAACAACTGCCACAGATCAACAAGGTCTCTTTCATCCACGCACACGTCATCTCCCTCACCTTCAAGACGCGTGTCTCAACGGCGGACATGGAGCACAAGTGATGATAATTGTATTGATGATCATGTTGGGTTGCGGCGCTGCGCGGGGACGTTGTGGAGCCTCAGAACAAGGCGGGGGCGGGGGTTCGTGGCGGGAGCACAACATGTTGGGTGAGTGGTTGGTTGATGTGCGTGCAGCTGTTGTTTATATTGTGATGTGAGTTTCTGTTTAAGTTGCCTTGTTGCTTGGGCATACAAACTAAGGACACGTTTTTGCCATGAACACAATGTAAACATTTGTGTCCTTGCCTTGTTTTGCCTTGCCGTTGTTTGACAAAATACTGTAGCACATCTTGTAGAGTGCCATGAACAGGTTAACTTCGTTTGACATAAATGTGTAGCACATCTTGTATACTGTAACAATCTAACGGGGTCAACCACTAGTTAGCAGTGGTGAAGTGTTGCTGACAGTCTTCATGGACAAAAATTGTTGGAGAGTTTGACCATGCTCAACATTCCAATTTAAACGTGTGCAGTTCGCCGCCGCGTTGCAATTGCCATATCTCCTCTTCTTCCTCCTCCTCACCGCAACCGTCACAACAACAGCCCGCATCCCCACAACAGCACCCTTCTCGCGCCTCGCACGTGCGACCTCCCGACGCCGTCGCCGCGCACACGACCCTTGCCGACACGACATCTCACCCTCTTTACTCCCCCTCAGACGACGATATCGACACCCTCCCCCCCATCGATATCAACGCCCTATACCAAACACCTCTGCCGTCGCACCCGAAACTAATCCGCGGCACGCTCGATAACGGGCTTAAGTACGTGGTGTTGCCCAATCCGGTTCCACCGAGCCGGTTTGAAGCTCATCTTGAAATCGGTGTTGGGTCCGTTGATGAAGAAGATGATCAACAAGGACTCGCGCATCTGATTGAACACGTGACGTTTTTGGGGTCGAGAAAGAGGGAGAGATTGCTCGGGACGGGCGGGAGATCCAACGCGTACACTGATTTTCACCACACGGTGTTCCATGCACACATGGCTCTCACTGTAAGTAGATGTTGCTTTCAGTTGCAGAGCTTTGGTAGTGCTGCGTCTGTGCGCTCTTGTATTTATGTTGTTGTCTGTTGCCGTGGGATGGTCTTTTGTGTGGGTATTTGTGTGGGTGCAAGGATGTTACCTGAGTGGTTTGGTCTTTTGTGCCGTGGGTTGGTCTTTTGTGTGGGTATTTGTGTGGGTGCAAATGCGTGTACACGCGGGTGTGCGCACGTGTTCATAAGCATGTGCAAGCGGGAGCGCGCGAGTACGCGTGTGCATTGTGCGTGTGCTTGCCACTGAGCTTTTCAACTGTTGTGACACTGATGTTATCGATCTTGTTGTGCACAGGATGAGAGCACAGGTGCAGAGTTGTTGCCCGCCACGCTGGACGCCCTGGCTGAGATTGCCTTCGAGCCGCAGTTTCTGCCTTCTCGCATTGAGAAAGAGCGCCGCGCAGTCCTGTCTGAACTTCAAGTAAGTGTTGGTTCCGTAAAGGAAGTAAATGTGTAGAACGATCACACATACACTTGTTGGTGTGATGTGTGTGTCAACTATCTGTGTGTTGGGTGTGTCTAGTTGTATGAATAGGTAGTCGAGTGATGTCGTACACTTCTGTGCACCTTTTATGAATGGAGAACTTTATTGTAGATTTGGGCAAGTACAGATTCAGATCGTATATAGTGCGCACGCATGTATGTGCGTACGTGCGCGTGCGCGCATCATACATGTTGAGTTGGCGCGTACGTGTATGCGTATTTGTCCTGTTGCTTCTTTTGTCAAATGTGCTCGGCAAATGCTGCGTGCGTGTGTTGATGCGTTTGCTTTTTACACAGATGATGAACACGATGGAGTACCGGGTCGACTGCCAGCTTCTTCACCACCTGCACTCGGAGAACAAGCTCAGCTGCCGCTGCCCCATCGGACTCGAGGAGCAGATCAAGCAGTGGGGAGCCGCAGAGCTCAAAGAGTTCCACCGCAATTGGTAACATTTGTTGTTGTTGTTGTTGTTTGTGTTGTGGTGTGTAGTTGTGTCGCATTCCTGGTATGTCATGGATAGGTTGTGGTTGGGTTGTGCGTTGTGTGTGATATGCACACAAGGGTAAGCTTGTATGTTAGATAAGGGTGTGCCTGTTATTAACTACATGCATTGCGGGTGTGTAAACTGTACAAGCAGTTGAGGGCGCACGCGTACGCGGATACAACCGTGTGCACAAGTGTACTTGAGCGCCTTGATTTGCATGTGCAACGCACCCACCCACACTGTCAGTCTAGTATAGACATTCAAGCTTTGATGTCAATGATGTTTGTTTACGTGCGCCTCTGTGTGTGCTTGTACAAAAGCCTACATGTAGAAGAGTTCCAGCAGATGCATTTGCACACATTTATGTGCTACATACGTTTATGGTGACGTGTTGTTATGTGTGTTAACAGGTACTTCCCCGCAAACGCGACACTCTTCTTGGTGGGCGATTTCCCTTCCGTCCCGCATGTGATATCACTCATCCACTCGTCTTTCGGTCGGATATCCGCCGACCCGGGCTCTGTCGCCGCCGCCGCCGAGGCGCTTGAAGCCGATATTGTCGTGGGTCTGATGGAGATATCTTCTCCCAACACGAGCACCGACACAACTATCAACCGTCCCCCGCCCCAACCCACGCCGACACGTCCCCCCGTCATGCACACCTACTCAACACAACATCTCCCACCCGTCTCACCCAACATGTTCAAGCACCCCCTCCTACAACAATTCACCCTCTCGCTCATGGCAAAAGACCCCGTTGTTAAAGTGGACAACTTGGGCGAGTTGAGGCGTGTACTCATGTCGCGTATAGTGGTGGCAGCCTTTCAGTTCAGAATCAATACGAGGTACGAATTGGCCAACCCGCCGTGCATGTGTGTGTGGGGATGTGGCGCACGTGTGCGTGCGTGTTGCCTGTTTATTGTTGTGTTGGTCTATATGATTGTATGTGGTTATGTCATATCAAGCCCACATTCACACAGGTATAAAATGGCCAATCCGCCGTTCAGTTCGATCGATCTGGATCGGTCGGATTCGGCGAGAGAAGGATGCGCGGTTACGGCGTTGACGATTGTGGCGGAACCTAATGAGTGGAAAGGAGCCGTGCAAGTGGCCGTGCATGAGGTGAGTGTAGTCAGTTGTTGACGTGTTGTGTGTTTGTTTGGTCTTGGCTCCCCCTTTTTATCTTGTTTTTTTGGCTTGACGAATTGGGTAATTGTTGGTCTTCGCTCTTGTTGTGTATGTGTACGCGCATGTGTGTGTGTGTGCGGATGTTTCACTCATGCATGAGCGCGCACGTGCGTGCGTGCATGCGTGTATGTATATATGGGATCCTTGTCGTGTCATAATATGTGGTTGTACGCATCGCCCGGTTATTACCAACCCTTCTCTATCTCTATCGTGTGTCCTACTCCCCCCTCCCCTCAGGCCCGTCGCCTCTTCGTCCACGGCGTGACCGCCTCCGAGCAGGCACGCTACCTCTCGGCCCTTCTGAAAGACTCCGACCAGCTCGCGGCCATGGTCGGGCAGATCCCGAGTCTCGACAACCTCGACTTCGTCATGGAGAGCGACGCGCTGGGGCACACCGTCATGGACCAAGTACAGGGACATCAGGTGAGAGAGAGGGAATGTTGGTAGGGATGGGGGTGGGGGTGTTGTTGTTGTCGTCGGTGGCGGTGGTGATGGTGGTGGAATGTTGGGTGAGGGAGGTGAGGTGGAGTGCGTGTGCAAACTGCTTGCGTGTATGTGCCTTGACTAGGTACAGAAAATTAGCGACTTTTGAGTGTGTATGTGCAAGCCTTACATGCAGCGCACACCTGCATGCAGTGTATGCTGCAAGCGTACAGTGGCACATATGTATATCGTCGTGTGCCTTTTAATTTTGCGCGTGGTCATATGCACGCATTCTTAAGGGCATGCGCGCACGCGCAAGTGCATGTGCATGTGATGTGCATGCACGTGTGCTCAATGCGTAATATGCCGTGACTGCAGATATATCTACAGTTACACAAGAGGCATGCGCACGCACACACACTTCCTCGCAAGTTACGCACGCACTCACTCTTACGCACACACGTCTACACGTGCAGGCCCTGCTTGAGGTCGCGGACACGCTGACGCTGGACGAGGTGAACGCCGTGGCACGCGAGCTGCTTGCCTTCGTGGCGGACTTCAACGAGCCGCACGCGCCAAAAGCCTCCGCCGTCGTCGCCTGTGTGCCGCAACACCAACAACAACACGCCAACGCGACGGAGACGCCCGCGACGTTTGATGTATCCGCCCAGGACATACTTGATGCAATTGAGGTGTGTTGGTGTTGGTGTTGGTGTTGTCGTTGTCGTGGTTGTTGTTGTTGTTGTTGTTGGTGGTGGTGGTGGTGGAATATGTGCAAAGATGCTGCCTGTAAGTTCCACAGTCTGTAGTGTGTGTGTGTGAGCGTGTATCTGGGTATGCGTAGGTGGGTATGCACTTGTGTACGCGTGTATGCGAGCCTTCATTGTATATATGCGAGTGTGCGTGAGCCCGCGCGCGCGCACTTTTGCATGTGGACACATGCAAGAGTGTGCCCAGCCACACATGCAGAATGCGCGTGCATGTGCAATCTGCATGCATGCGTGTACACAAGTGTAAAAACCAACCTTTCTCCCCACACCAACAGGAAGCCAAGGCGATTGAGACTTTGGCCGAGCCTGATCTCGTCGTCCCCCGCGCGTTGATATCGGACGAGCAGCTCTCCACACTCATTCACAACAGCACCTTTTCGTTTGCTGATATGGGCGACGGGACCGATATCGCACACGACGAAGCCACGGGCATCGTCCAGCGACGCCTGCATAATGGGATCAAGGTTAACTATAAACAGACGTCGAATGAAGCGAGGGGAGGAGCCATGAGGCTCGTCGCTGCAGGTGGGTGTGGGGTGGGGTGGGGTGGGGTGGTGGTTGCGTGACATCTACATTGCACGAACACACACTGTACACGTACATGCGTGCGCGTGTGTTTGTATCACGCGTGTTTTTTGTGTGCGTATGCGTGTATGCGTGCGCTCTGTGTTCGTGCAAGTTCAATGCCAGTCAAATGTGTAGCTTGAGAGTGAGCTACACATTTCCTTTTCGTTTGTCGATGTCAGTGCCTATAACTGTGTGTGTGCAACTATGTTACCTAAGGTGTGGTCGTTGGTTCTGGTGCATATTATGGGATTTGTATGCGGTTAGATGTTAGTCTTATTACTGTAGCAAGCCTATACTATGAGTTTCAAGCAGCGCAGCTTATTTTTATCGAGGTACATGTTTCCTGAGTTACGTCTTTTGCAACAGGTGGCAGGGCGTTGGAACCCAAAGATGCCATTGGCTGTGTTGCCGTTGGCACCCGTACCCTCAGCGAAGGGGTAAACCGCCGTAAACCCACATTTCATTCTCAACACACACATTTTATGCTGATCGAGTCATACACATCACGACATATTGCGGTATACAGGGCGCAGTGGGGAGGTTTTCAAGGGAGGAGGTTGAGCTTTTCTGCGTGTCCAACCTAGTTAACTGTGTGGTGGAGGCGGACGAGGAGTTCTTGTGCATGGATTTCCACTTCTCCTCTCAACCATCCGCCCTTTCTGCTGCCTTCCAAGTAAGCACGTACACATGTGTTTGTGCTTGCATGTGCGTAGTGTGGTATTGACAACATGTGCTAAGTTTGCACGTTTTTCCATTGCAGGTGCTTCATCTTGTGTTGGAGCAGCCTGTCTGGTCTGCGGATGCGCTCGAAAGGGCCAAACAGCTGTACGCGTCGCATTGGAGAGGCATCCCAAAGTCGCTGGAGCGTGCAACTGCCAACAGGTGTGCTGAGAAGAGTGTGTTAGACACACAATGACATTATGTACTTCACACAAGAGCGCATTCGCGGGGACTCGTGCACGCGTGCGGGCGCTGCACATATATACGCAGGTCTTGGTTGCACACATGCACACACATGCACATGTGTGTGTGTGTGCGCCCGTGCACTCACCCACATGCATGCGCACACACATACATGCACGCACATCCACAAACATCTACACATACATACTTACACATGCGCGCGTGCAGGTTAATGCGGGCGATGTTTGGGGGTGACGGGAGGCTGCTTGACCCGAGTCCCTCGGAGGTGGCGGCACTCACGCTGGAGGGCGTGCAGCGCGCTGTGATGGAACAACTTGTCACAGGTAAGAGAAGGGGGAACAACAACAACAACAACATCAGATCACATGGAGCTACTATGTTTTTTCTGTTTCTATGGCATACTACGCGGTCGTCGTTGCATAGCACTGACTCACACATTGCTGTGCGGAACAGTAGTTAGTGTTCATGTACTCGTATCCTGCACTGCAGTCACGTTTCTGGTATCTGTGTATGCATCTAGACTGTGTGGTTCGACTCACGCCATGTTTGTTGGTCTCATGCAGACAATGTAGAGATTGATATAGTTGGCGATTTTGATCCCGCCGAGCTGGAGCGCTGCATACTGACTTATCTCGGCACCGTGAAACCGCGCCTTGGTAACAGCAGCCACTTACAGAAGCAGGAGAAGCTCTCGGTGAGTTGAACTGTTTTATGTGCATGTTGTGTCAAGTACCCATTGCTGTATACACACAGCGTTACTCTGTGCACGATGTGTTGTATATCACAACTTGTCATGTAATTTGTTATGTACGACACAACTTCCTTTGTGTTGCATATGATGTTGTCTTTGAACTTCAACTGTTGTGTGTATGTGCGTGTCTATCAGATATCAAGCAGTGTGCCCGCAAGTTCGAGGAGGCAGCGGTTATATCTGCGGGATTCAGACGAGAGGGCATGTGCTTATCTGGCGGGCAGGGCTCCCAACAGGTGGGGTTATCTTGATATCGGCGAAAGGTCTGATACTGGACCCTCTCGCGACGATATCAGCGAGAACCCTGAAGCCACCGTGGGCGCGATAGAAGAGGGCAGGACCGATGTCGGCACCGCTACTACCAGCAGCAGCAGCAGCACATATGTTGGCACGTGTGCCGATGTCAAAGACAATATTGTTGATCTGAATGTGGCACTGTCGTATGCACCCGCCGAAGCCACACCAGAACAGCTCGCAGCATTGGGTTCCGGCATTGAGGTAGCAGCATTGCAAAAGTCGTGACATGGTGTTCATAACAAGCGCGTGTGTGCGTGTCTGTGCGTGCGTGCGTGTGCACGCGCATAGAACTCACACACATGCGTATGTGTGAGTTCAAAAGTGTCCAAACATTGCCTCGCACAGCCCAGTTAGTCTCGAGTAACCCACACACGATGTATCTTCATCCTCGGTGTTGTTTGTGCAGGTAAGGTGGGACGAGAGGGCGGGGAAGCATGTGCTCGTGAGGCCGCGGCACCCGCTGTGGGCCGCGGTGTCGATGGGCCTGCTGACGGAGGTCGTCAATGCGCGCCTATTCACCACAGTACGTGACGCCATGGGCCTCACATACGACGTCGGCTTCGAGCTCTCTTTATTCGACCGCCTCAACACTGGATGGTACGGCCATATGTGTGTGTGCGTGCGGGTGTTCGCATATGCATATGTACGTGCGTACACACGCACATACACACCCAGCACACGCACGCACGCATGTGTGCGTGCGTGCCTGTTAGTGCATCTATGCGTGCATGCTTGTGTGCGTGCGTGTTGCATGTGTATGCACACGCTTTCCATAGGCGTGTAATTGTGTAGTCTGTGCCTCTTTACTTATGCATTTCGTATCCTTTGTGTCAGGTTTGTGGTGAGCGTGACGTCGACGCCAGCAAAGATCGAGGAGGCGCTCCAGGCGTCTGTTTCGGTGCTGAGGGGCATCAAGTCGAGCCCCGTGACGCACCGCGAGCTCGAGCGCGCCAAACGCACCCTACTCACGCGCCACGAGAGCGACCTCAAGGACAACAATTACTGGCTGGGCCTCCTCACACACCTCCAGGTGCGCGAGATAGAGAGAGAGCGTGTGTGTGTGTTTGTGACGAGGTTGTTTGTATGGCTGGCAGCAGACCAAATGCAATGGTTGTCATTCGAGCACTCACTTGTTGACTGCATGGTTGGTGTTTGGACTGATCAACTGTCTGATGACTCACTCTCTGTTTCGCTCACCCTACTTTTCATTGATTGACAGACCATTCATTGGGTCATCAGTTTGAATGCGTGCAGTGGTCATGAATTGAAACCGTGAAATTGACTGGTTGCTGTCTCAGGCGGACTCGGTGCCGAGGAAGAGTGTCGGTTGCGTGCGCGACATGCCGTGGCTCTATGAGAATGCCACAGTGCAGGACGTTCAGGAAATGTGAGTTTGCCGCTTGTGGCCCCGCCCCGCCCCAACAACAACATGCACATGCATGTTACGTTTTGTCAAATGTCTCAGTCTGTGCGGGTTAGATGTAAACTTGCTTGATACTGTGCAGTTACGACGCATTGGATTTGAGGGATGAGGCCATCTTCACGAGCGTGGGTGTGGCGGGGCGGCGAGATCCTAGCGACGCCGGCGACATCGACCCGGCGGACTTTGTTGATGCGCAACGCATTGATGAGGAGATTGGCGATGATCTCGAGGACGACGTGAACACCCCACATCTCGACGCCTTCCCGGGGGCGATGACGTCGCATGGGCGCGGGCGGTCAATGGTGACTCTGCCTACCACCGATGCGTTGTAATGATTGTGTTGGGTGATTTGGGCAACCCCTTTTGTTCATAACAGATGTAGCACATTGTTTTGGTTTAGTTGATGAGTTGAGCGCGATTGCATAATGAATGTGCATTGCGGTGTTGACATTGTGTTGACAAGGTGAATGGCCCCCTCCCTTTTCCAGCCCCTGCCAAGTTTAAACAGGTTGTTGAGCACTCGAGCATGCACGTCGTCTGAATGTAGGTCGTGTTTGCCTTTAAGCCTTCATTGTCAAAATGCTTGAGTTCAATGTGTGCTTTCTTAGTTGATAAGTGCAAATCGGTCATGCGCTTCATTGCACTACTTTCATAACATAATGTCACCGGCATGATTAAGGACGTTGGGAAATCATGCAATGCACACCCTATTATAAATGTTTGTACTCCAGTTGCAGAGTACAGTACGCCATAAGAGGAGAAATAGGAGGCAGTGCACATTTGAGAGGACCTGCCCGTTGATGCATGGGTCAACCTTTTATGCACCTTGCTTATATCGCTGTCATTGCGCCAAGGATGTTAACCGAGGGGCTGATGTGTGCCAAAACAGGACAAAAACGGAACCTGATGGCGCAGAACAAACAACAATTCCCACGGCTGTGTATTGACTACAAGCGGTGAGCTGCAATGCTGTGCAGCACAGCTACTCACTGCAAAGGGGGGTGCCCATGCACAGAGCACTCGTTCTTGAGACATGTAGGACCGGCACTTGTGTTGTCCAAGTTGTCGTGCACCACGTGCGGGTAGCAATGTTAGCAACGGCAATGGTGCAGCAGCAGCGGTTCCACAATAATGCAGTGCGACAGCCCTTCTCCCTCTCCTCCTTCTCTCCCTCACCCCGCTCCTCTCTCTCCACCTCCCTCCTCTTCCTGTCACCGTCGCACCCTTGTGTCGCAGCCGCTGTAACCCTTGTGCGTAGCTGAGTTGAGCGCAGGCAGAGCGGCGGCGGTTCTGTGCGTGAGAGTGAGTGCATCGAGTGCTGCCAACAGCAAGCGCTCAGCTCTCTGGTGTGAGATTGTCGTCGCAGCAGCGGCGGCAAGATGGCTTACTCAACATTGAAGCAGGTGACCAGCTGCTTGCCCTTGACTGAGGCAGGCGTTTCGTATGAATGCTCGACGTGCATGCAGCCTCTCTCTCTCTCTCTCTCTCTCTCTCTCTCTCTCTCTCTCTCTCTCTCTCTCTCTCTCTCTCTCTCTCTCTCTCTCTCTCTCTCTCTCTCTCTCTCTCTCTCTCTCTCTCTCTCTCTCTCTCTCTCTCTCTCTCTCTCTCTCTCTCTCTCTCTCTCTCTCTCTCTCTCTCTCTCTCTCTCTCTCTCTCTCTCTCTCTCTCTCTCTCTCTCTCTCTCTCTCTCTCTCTCTCTCTCTCTCTCTCTCTCTCTCTCTCTCTCTCTCTCTCTCTCTCTCTCTCTCTCTCTCTNCTCTCTCTCTCTCTCTCTCTCGCGCTCTCGCGCTCTCTCTCTCTCTCGCGCTCGCTCTCGCGCTCGCTCTCTCGCTCGCTCTCGCTCTCGCTCTCGCTCTCTTTCTCGCTCTCGCTCTCGCTCTCGCTCGCTCTCGCTCTCGCTCTCGCTCTCTCGCTCTCGCTCTCGCTCTCGCTCTCTCTCGCTCTCTCGCTCTCTCTCGCTCTCTCTCGCTCTCTCTCGCTGTCTGTCTCTGTCTGTCTCGCTGTCTCTGTCTGTCTCTGTCTGTCTCTGTCTCTCTGTCTCTCTGTCTCTGTATCTGTCTCTGACCTCCAAGTGCTGTCCTCTCACCTTGTGACAGCCCCCAACGACGCCAACGACAACGTCCATGACAACGAAATAGTCCATGTGCAGCTGGCTCACATCGACACGCAGTACCCAGTGCGCAACCTCATCGCCACCGCCCTTTTTGTGTTCCCTCTCCTCGAGAACAACGAGGGTGAGAACAACAGTGTCATTGATGGAGAGAGGATGGTCGAGGCACTGCACAACCTTGTAGCCGCCAACCCAATGCTTGCCGGCAGGTGTGACACAACATTACCACTTGTGCATATATTCATACTCATGCCAACCAACAACAGTCGCACACCAACATGTCCGCAGGTTTGCTACAGGAGGGCGTGCGGTAGCGTACGAATGTGGGTCTCCCTTTTGTCATACAGCAGTGGCCTTCTGGCAAGCTCGATGCGTTCCCTGCATGCATCAAGGCTCGGCAGACAGAGATTGCCCATGATGAGGGCGCCATGCTTGCTCCCAGCCTGCCCCTTGTCCAAGATATCAACGTACGTGGGGCCTATTGTGATAATGTGTGTATCTGTATGCAAGCTTGCACGTGCGTGTACAGGTGTGCCTGCGCCCATGTGTGGGCTCGCATGTGTGCGCACCGCGCACACATGCGAGCGCACGGGTGTTTACAGATACGTGTGCATGTGTGCAGACTGATGCACACAAAGTTGACATGCTGAACACAGTTGGGTGATGGGGCCAGCGTGGTAGGCTTCACTGTCTCCCACGTCATTGCCGATGGCGGCCCGTATCACCAACTCATGACTGATATCTGCACCGCATACCACGGTGACCTTGTTGTGAACCAGCTTGTGTTGAGGACGACTGTTCTGTTGCTGCGAACTTCAACTTTTGGTGATATGGAACAACAGGGCGTGAGATACAGATGGGAGCTTACGTGGACCGCTCCAGCCTTGATTATGAGAACATTTTGGCATGTGTTGAAGGCGAGGAAGCTCGCGCTCAAGTGCTTGCTGACGTTGAAAATGCAAAAGCTGCCCTGCGCTTTGAAGTAACTTAGCAGAGAATGAACTCAGCGATTGACAAAGGTGCATGTCAGTGATTGTGTGCTTGTCACTGGCTGGCAGGTGATGAAGATAGCAGACTCACCAGCTAACAACACACTGCACTCGGTCTCTCAAAAGATAAGCTTTCATATGGAACCCCAAACCCCTCTGCGCCTCCTGTGGACGTGGCAGCACACGCTGTTGAGTGTCTGCGCATACCCAAAGCTGCTGTAATTGTAGATGTGTTTGTGCATGTGCATCCAAAGCAGGTAAACTGGTGGATGCGCGTGCGCGCGCGGGTGCATATCCCTGTGTGCGCATGTGCATCGTCAACAGCAGTGTTGTCCTAGCAACTTGTGCTCATATTTTGCATGCAATCAGTTGGACACCTTGAAGGCGGGTGTACGTGCTCGTGCCACCGCAGCGGGCTTCAACCCGCTGCATGTGGAGGTGTTGGCCAACAATGACGTGGTTTCTGCCCTGCACTGGATGATCAGACTGCAAATGTATGGTTGGCCCCTGCCAGGAGAGAAGAAGGAGACGAAGGTGAGGGCTGTCATTGTATGATATCAGGACGATTAGTGCTCCATGGCACTGGTCGGCTTGATGATGAGTGCATTGCAATCTGGCAGGTTCTGTACCGATCATAACGATAGATATCTCCCGCAGCTTGAAGGGCTTCAAGCTATCGGAAGGTTTCATGGGCGATGCAGTCATGGGAAATCCGGGCTGGTCCGGTGACTGACATTGAACATACCAACCCAAGAACCAATGACAAAGGAGTGGTACCTGTCTGTCCTTACACGCGCCGCCTGTTCAGTGCGCACAGGCCTGCATGCCGCCAGGAACCCGATATTCGTGGCGGTCAGCGCTGGCCTCTGGCCCGCTCTCCACTCGCCCGCAAACTGGCTAGCACAAAGGTCTGAGTCAATGTAGTCTGTCAGCAACGTCACCAACATGTACTCTGTTAGGAGCGCACACACGCACATGCAAACAGGTACGGCAGCTGCCTCCAGTGCGCGGCCTCATAACCAACTGGTGCGGATTCGATCTCTCACAGGTGAGGCCAACTGTACACTTGCACATCACGCTGTGACTCGCTCACCTCCCGTCTCATGCGCAGATGGATTTCGGCAGCGGGAAGCCGTCGCACGTGCTGGGTGGGGGCACGCGTCCGTGGGTTCCGGCTTCGTGCGTGGTGGCACCGCGCAATGTTGATGGCGGCGGAGTGTGCCTCATCATGACCGCGGACGAGCCACGCGCGTTCAGCGCGTGGAGAGCGAACGATGGTGATTGGGTGGAGCAGCTGGCACCTGGTCTAGATTGGCTTTTGAGCCTGACATTGTTCCTGACCTCGTGACACGCGCACGCGTCCTGTTCAACTAGTTGCCAAAAACAAGTAGATCTCTCTGATCGCTTTTCCACACCAGGCTGCTCTAGTGACTTGAGCAGCTTTTCTTGTCTGTACCCAATGGCCCTTCACCACGGTCACATGCCTGTTAACTCGCAACATCAGCCTTTACCACGCGTAAGTCACCTGTCCACCATGTCATGGCACGCAGTGTCCACGACAACTTCAGCACAAACCGGCATGCATGCTGATACGACGTCGGACGTTGTAGGCAGCTTGTACGCTTACCGATTGGTCAAATGGTAAGTGTGTGTCTGATGACAGCGGCAGAAAGGGCAACAGCTGCCGTCAGCGATGACGGCAGCTGTAGTGCCGCAGTGCCTGTTGCGGAAGTTACAGCTAACCGCTATCTGGATCTGCACTTGTGGAGTGTTGTTGCAACAGTGAGCGAAACTTGAAAATTCAATTCACTATTGCAATGACGCTTCACACACTGCGTGAGTGACACGTATGCTGGCATACGCGCATCATGCATACAAATGCATACAAATGCAATCTCAATTATACTGCGTACACACGTTGACGGGCGGGGGGTTCTGTGCAACTCATAGTGATGGACCTCTCCCGCAACCAAAAGGGTGTCAAGCTTTCAGAAGTTTGCTTCCTCAACGCGATGATGCTACTGTCGATTAGTCTGATATATAGGCACGAGCACGCGCACACACCCATGCACACGCACACCTATGCATACAGGTGTTGAAGCTGCCTCCAGTGCGCAGCTTTACAACCGACTGGTGCGGATATGACCTCTCCAAGGTGAGACCAACAATGTACCTTTGAGTTGCTCACCTTCCAGCCTATGCGCAGATGGGTTCTGGCAGCCGGCAGCAGGCGTACGTGCTAGGCGACATCATGCGTCCATGGAGTCCAACCCAGTGCATTGCGGCGCCGTGTGATGTTAATGTGGATGGTGGGGGAGTGTGCCTCATCATGACGGTGGAGCAGCTGGCACCTAGTATGAGGTGGCTTACAGCATGATACTGTGAGTTTGTGTGTATGGCACGCACATGTGTGCTGCTGCCAGCAGAAACACCTGTACTGAACGCTGCCTTTCCACGAAAAGCAATATGGTCTCTCAGGCTTCTCTACTTGTGTGCGTGCCTTTGACCTGCTCATCAATGCGTGTTGACACACATTTGCTGTCACCTCGCAGCTTGCAGTGCGCGTCCATGCAGTGAATGCATGTTGATGCAATCAGTAAGGTCCAGCCTGTACGTAGGTCACAGCAAACTCCTAAATGATGCAGAGCCAAAGGTTGTTCCATGGGAACACTGCGCCTTCAGGCTCGTGGCGCTCGCGTATTTCAAACACTCACCAGTGCATCCCCATATGGTGGCACGCAACTCGACAACAGCACAGTATCCAGCCATATATGCTGTCAACATATTATAATACGACCATGCAGGCAGCTGGTACAGTCACTTCCTTACGACATTCAGTAGAGCAACAGGGCGAAGCAGCACCTGCGACACTTTGTGGACGGTCAGTATGCCACCGCTGGAGAAGCTCAAGTCTTGAGGCGCCCACCTGCTAGCACTGAGTTGTACATGTATCAAGCCAGCCTCTACATTGTTATTAGCACCAACTCACATATCTTGCAGAGCAGAAACCCTGCATGGAGGCAAGCTGGCCCCAGCATCGAACACTGGCTGATCATGATCAATTGACATCAAACTGGCACAACTAAGAGATTGCCATGCTAACGTCAGGTACAAATGCTGAGTCTGTGCGTGAGCTTTTGTTTCGTTTGCTTGCGGGTCGCCACCATAAACAGCTGCGAAGTGCATACTGTCAATGGTCAGCAAAGCTTGTAAGTTTGCGATGTGGTGTTCCCCCAAGCGATGTTACCATGCGTTTCCAGAAACTATGCCGATACTGCGCCCAGTAGCATCAAAACTGGCACAGGTACCAACTGTTCCATTCGCCACACAGCTTCAGTAGCAGCTACTGCCTGGTTGTGCAATGCAGCGTGACGGAATTGTTGTGGCAACACTCTGGCAACGCTTGGTGAGACTTCACAACAGTGGAAATGTAGCTACTTGCTGATGTTTAGCTCGCAGTAGCAAGCTTGGTGAGATCAGTGTCGTGGATGTTACTGCTACACTGACTCGAGCATGTACATACAATGTGGCGTGCAATGTATTGAAACCCCATGATACCAAGCAGAGCAGCGCTATGCTACTTTCTTGAGCAGAGGTTTGTTGACAGTTGTAGCGGATCATTTATAGTACACTCTCTTGCTACACTCTGCTGCTACTCTTGTTACACTCTCTGGCTTCAATCGACGCACGAAGGCAAACACTGAAGCAAGACAGCAACACCAACTTGCACAATCACACCGCTGACCTATTGTGGACCTGGGGTCTTCAAGTAAGAGAGCTATGCTTCCATGGCTGAAACGGCACTCTGTGCCTCAGCTAGTTTACTGCCGCCGCCGTCGCTTGCTCTCAGCTAAGCTGCGCAGGCCGCAAGCGGCTCTCAGCTCAAGTTGACTGTGCCACACAACGCCCGGTTGTGGTTGTGTGCTGGACTACAATGGCGCAGTGTGCATGCACTGAATGCCATGCACGGTAGCTTAGCTTTGCCTAAACACGTGCATGCATGCTGCTCAATGCCCGCATGTGAGAAAGGCTGCTGCGCCGCATGTGCGCATGCCACCACTGAGCCCTTTATCTCAACCTCATCAGCGCCGAAGCCAGCTTGGGTCGTTTCTCTGAAAATAAAAGATACCCTATACCAAGAGTAGGTGACCGTTGGTGTTGATTGTACATGTATGCATCCCGTGGACAGTACACAACACAGGTTGTATTGCACAACACAACGCGGGTTACACATGTTGACAGTATATGTCAATGAGTTGTCTTCGCGGTTTGCACAAGCTCGGTGCTTGTTGCGCCATATGAGTACACAGTCACAATCACTACAGTGTAGTGCGGTACGTCTTCCGCACGCCAAACCTACGCTGTGAATGTTTCTATATGCATGTACTTCACCACATGCATAGTGGTGATTGACTTGGTATGGTCAAGGACAATGCCTTTCCAGCAGGTAAAGCAACTTGGCTGGCACCAGATGCCCTCAACCAGTTTGGGCGTTACAACTAGAGTTGCTGCATGTATCCTTGCTCCCTTGTCTGTTTGTTGGACGTTGCACTTGTTGGATCGGCAAAACACAATGTGAACATGTGTATGCATTGGCAGGGGCTACCTACATCGACCTCAGCGACGTCAACTACGCCCTCTACAGGTGGAAAAGGCAACACGTCTCTTGTGCTGCTATTGACTCTTTTGCATGAACAGCACGCTTGATAACGTTTGCACACTCACACACGCACGAACAGACAACTGTATAGGGTATGTGAAGTGCTGTGTGATACACGCATACATATGCAACATGCACACCAACACCAACATGCGGGCGGAAGGCGAGACTCACTGCGGGGGCGGGCGTATCAGGCTCTTCCACTACTCCTTGTGTTATGTCAACAACACGCACTTCAAGTCCATAATGGCAGTAAGTAGTAGCTACACACAAGTGCTGCCGCTCTATATGCATCACCAAAGTGAGGCAGTGACACCAGTCAAGCACCTGCGGGCGTTCGTGTATGGGAATTTTGCATGTCAACCGTCGAGTCTTTATGATGCAACACGGTTGCGGTGAAGCTGGACTCTACTTGTAGCTATTCTTGCGGTTGCACCCTCATGGACAATGTAATGACAGAGTTCAGTTCTCCTCCTCGTTGCATGACAAGACACGCTGCATGCGAATCTGTTCGTGTCTACAGGAGTATGTGCGTGTCTACGTGTGTGCGTGTGTATGTTGGATGTGCTCACATACTCTATGCTTCGGCAGAAAGCGATTTTCGCCTACACCAACATCAAGCTTGGTCGGGATTCTGCTGCTAAGACCTTCAATATTGTATGTATGACAACCACAAACATGTTTTTACCCCAGGCATCTAGAGGGAAAACACACATTCTTTACGCTTATGCAAATGCTGCAGGCTCTGCCTTGTAAAGCTTGGGTTTTCCCCAACTCACCAGCAGTGGTCTGCCCCCGGCCACCTCCACCCAGGTCTGAGCTCATATCCAACGTGGTGTGCATTGCTAATATATGCACGCAAATAGCAATCATACGTGGTGTGCATTGCCAATATATGCACG
The DNA here is from genome assembly GCA_009103225.1 of Chlorokybus atmophyticus. Taxonomy (NCBI): domain Eukaryota; kingdom Viridiplantae; phylum Streptophyta; class Chlorokybophyceae; order Chlorokybales; family Chlorokybaceae; genus Chlorokybus; species Chlorokybus atmophyticus. The sequence goes on from RHPI01002368.1 coordinate 228,237, forward strand.
CTTGACTAGTTAAAACGATCACAGTCGACAATCCTCTCTATGCACTTTGGGAAGAATTTGGCTAGCAACGCAAACCGCTGCTAACTTCCGGGGACTGCTTCAACAAACCAACTTCAGCTACGAGGCGTACATTTCATATTTCTTTCTGCCTTTCAAGGTAAAGTACTTCCACTCATGGGACAGGTGGCGAGTATGCTTGATTTGGCGCCTGAGGCGGCAACTTCCCGTGGTGTCAAGACTGGCAATAAGAAATCCTGAATGTTAGACAAACAATTCCTTCAATACATTGAAGTTATCCACTTCGTGTGCGTCGTTTGTGTGTAGGTGATGTCGAGCGCAAAAACTCTCATAAACTACTCTCACTCGCAGACATGTGCTCAATGCGCGAGGTAGCATCAACAATTTAACGAACAGCAACTATCACAACGAAGAAACCGGGCTGATTGAACACTGCTACACAGTAAATGTGACATGCACATCTTTATGCGGACTATGAACTGGACGCTACACATGCACTCTGAATGCCTACAGTGTAGTACATGCAGCGTTAGCTTTATTGTTGATCCGCCTGTGCGTACGACGCTTACAGCAGTCATGATTACGCAGTGATGTGCATGGTAATACTTACAATGGAGTTACGACCAGCAAGGGCACGCCCTACTTCATGAACATGCCAGCTGCAAGCGGAGGTCAACATGACATTGAAACACAAGGCTAATGCATGCGCTGGATCGGCTTGAACCATGCATATATAAAGCTTGTTTAGTGTTGATGTCCATTGGTGACTCTTTCAGTCCAGCTCAGTTGCACGCTGGCAAAGTGCTTCAGTGCATACGCAAATACTGTGCATGCGGATGTATGCATTGCACTGGGCCGTCTTGAAGGCGAACAGATGCATCACTTACATAGCAAGCTGCATGAACAACCTCTTGTTACACAGTGAATACACGATGATATGCCTGTCAAGTCTCATCTCACAACTTGGCCTGCACCACGCGGCGTCGGGTGGCATTTGACATGGGAATATCACTCATGGCATCTGCGTTCTTGCCCTGCTGAGCGCCGCTGCGGGAGTCCATTGGCGCATAATCTCGAAGCCACTCGCCAGTGTACCACTGCAGCACAGTGTTTTCAGTGCTATGCCAACACAAATCCCGTCTGCATATTGTATACACACCTCATCAACATCAACAACACTACCTGCTGCGGGCGCACGATCTTCGTGTCAGGGTCATCTAGGGACTCACGCCAGTGGGCCAAGTAGCCAGCGGCACGTGGGATGGCAAAGAGGACTGGGAAGAAGTCTGTGGGGAAGCCCAGCGCCCTGTATATGAGCCCGCTGTAAAAGTCGACGTTGGGGTAGAGCTTGCGGGAGACGAAGAACTCGTCTTGCAGGGCAGTCTTCTCCAACACCTGTGCCACCTATGGAACAGCCAGTGCTTCAGAACTGTCACCACTTGCATATGAAGACTGCAACACTAAATCAAGACACTTTGTGCATGCTACCGCAAGTGTGACGCAATGGCTGCATCGCATTGCAACTACTTTTGCAATACGATGGTAACATTTTCGAGTGAGCACAACACACCTCAATGAGAGGGTCGCGGCCTACAATCGAAAACACTTCCTCAGCGAGCTTCTTGATAATCTTTGCGCGGGGGTCGTAGTTTTTGTACACTCTGTGCCCGAAACCACTCATCTTCCGACGGCGTTGCTTGACACCCTCCACAAAATCAGGCACGTTGTCCACCGTCTTGATCTCTTCCAGCATTCTCAGAACTGCCTGCACAGAAACGAACATTTTCAACCTTTTTCTGGTAAGCTTCATTTGCGCTATACCGCGGACGCAGTTACCAATCAATAACTAGCAAATGCCAGCACTGGCTTGTGCTTCATTACCTCATTTGCACCACCATGCAGGGGGCCGTACAGTGCGCCCGTCGCACCAGCCACCGCAGAATACACGTCCACCCCACTGCACACCAGCAACTATGAACACACCTGTCATACACAATGATATACGCACCAAAGTATTGACCATAGGTACCTTGATGCCAGGTGCCTTGCCGCAGCAGTCGAGCAGTTCATCTCATGATCTGCATGAAGGATGAACATGATGTCGAGCACTTGAGCCAGTCGTGGGTGCGGCTTGTAGTTCAGCTGGCCCCTGTTGGAGTTACGGTTCAGCATGCAAGCTGACTGACTACTATATTAAGTTAAAACTACAAAACATGGAGTCATGTCACTCATTGCAGTATGGACAAGCTGATCGCCAGCAACGAGCGCACAACTACTCACATGGCATCCAGCATGTACAAGAAGTTTTCGCTGTAGGACAGGCGCGAAGAAGGGAAGGTTGGCAATTGGCCTGTTCGCCGGTGGTATGCGTGTGCAGCAATGGCTGGAATCTGCAAGACATCAGTCATGTTGTAGTGTTTAAGCAGTCCCTCATGGGAACAACAGGACTGTTTACTTAACCTTCCAATAACGCAGAACAATGCCATGCATAACTCACTGCAGTGCAATGTCAACAGTCCAAGCAACATCAGCACACCAATTCAACAGATAAATTGCAACAAGTCGACCTTTGCAAGGCTTATTCTTAACAAAACCTGTGCCGGTGACCCAGTAACCAAACAGAGCACGGCATTGCAGCAGTGAGTGTAATGTGCTTTGGTAAAACACATGCATGTTTCGCTCACTGAGTCGAGTAGTGCACGACCACACGAGGGACGTAACACAAACGTGCATTGATTGCCTCACCTTGGCGATGATGCGTACAATCTGTTTGTCGCGGACTTTCTTGTCGTCATAAATGCCCTGCCCCACAAGAGCAGGGTTCGCGTCTGGGTGCACTGTTGAGAGGGCATTTATCCCCACAATGAGTGCGCCCATGGGATGCGTGTCATGTGGAAGCGCCTCAATTGCATCCTGCAAAACGGCCCGCAATCAGGGTCAACAACAGCTTGCCTGACTCAACTTCAGTTTGTTCCCACGCCACAGCCCAATGCCAGCACCACACAACAACTTACAAACATTCTCACACCAGATTTACCTAAACCTTGCAATACCATGCGTATCGTTTTATTCATATCATCGCTCATGCGTACTACCATGTCTGTGCTTAGTGGTGGACGGGCAACTCACTGCAACAAATGTGGGCAGCTGCGAGTGGCGAGCGATAGCGTCCTCCCATTTCTGCAGCTGGCCAGCAGTTGGCAATGAACCATACACTGCACACCAAAAACCAATTTAGTTGACACTGTGTTGACCAATGGGATTTAACAGCACACACCTCAATCTGCAACTAGTAAGATAGACAACTTGGTGTCACTTTTGCACTGATACCACAACCCAAGGCAATACAATCCACATGCACGCAAGGTTGACTTGTGCTTGCTGAGGCGAACATAGGTCAACCCGTACTCACTCAATAGGTATGCAGTCTCCAGGTACGTTGACTTCTCCGCCAGCTGCTCAATGGGATAACCGCGGTATCGCAGTATGCCCTTGTCGCCATCAATGTAGGAGATGGCGCTGCAGACATGCCAACAGTGGGCCTAACTACGTCACTGCAACTGTCAACAGAGCGCATTGCATACAGGCAAGTGCCTGTACATCCATTGCACGAACCTGCGGCATGCGGCAGTGTTCATGTAACCAGGATCGAACAAACGCAACCCGACACCATCACCGCCCGCCACAATCTGCCAATGCAATATTAAGAGATGATAACCAATGTTGATCCATTCAATGATCGTGCCACCAGCGCCAGTAGAGAAGTAGTGATACACGTAAACGCTTCGTGCATGCACAAGGCCGGCATCTCAGACTGTCCTTGCATGCACTGTGCTTTACCCGTTTTACAACAGATTCAATCAACGACCAAGTTGAAGTTACCGATGTGTACAGACAGTAATATGAGTTGTTGAGAGCCCACAAACACATAAGACACGAACAAGTTAGTTGACAACAAATGCCAGCACAAATGCGGCAGCACCCACGGAAACGAACAATGTAACGGCAGTGCGGCAGAAGCGGAGATCCGCCTCCTTAACTACGCAAACGCAAGTCGCTGCGCAAGCCTATCGTCTCAACGCTCACCTGCTTGAAGTCAGTGGCTCTAACGCATCCGCCTTCAGTGATTTCCAACTTATACTCCTTACCGGTGCGGTCGTCCCGCACCGTGATGGTGCCCTTGCCGCCGCTGGCAGCAGGCCTTTGCCGCTCTGCAGCAGAAGAGGCGGCGGACACCGGCTCCGCCTGCACTCCCCTCTCCATGACGCTCAAAACGTACCCACAATGCCCACGTCCTCTACCAACTTTTACTCTGCCTCCACCTCCACCTCCGCCGCCGCCGCCGCCGCCGCCGCCGCTTGCTCGCTAGTGCCACTAACAGCGACGTATGCAGCTGATCTGACCGAGGTTGTACGTCGTTACCAAACAGAGGCTGAACCGATTATCGGCTAACTAACAGGGACGTTTGTGCATCAAACGCGGTTAGAGGCTGTGTTACCAAGGGTGGCACGGTTAGAAAGACGGGCTTCTGGTTATGGTGGTTTCGTGCTTATCTAGGTTGGTCGAGCTGATCCTTAAATTGGTCCGCCACGTCGGAGTCGCGCTGAGCCCGACCTTTCCACGTCGGCTGATCAGCAGTTCAGTCGCCAACTTGACGCAGGGTAGTTTCATTCCCATGAACGACGGAAGATGACTCGGGCGTTAGGCTAAGTTGAGAGAGCAGATCAGTAGTAGTGGCATGCGCACTTTAAGGCAGCAACGTTTCGCCAGATACGGGCATACATGAGCAAGTGTTAAGAAGCGCACTCTGTGTTATGCGAAGGCATTCAGTGTGAGTACGCGCATTGCTTCGGGTAGGCGAGCACCACAACCGGGCATTGTACAAGTTAAGCTGCTTAACTCTGAATGAAGCATGGGCGGCTTAGCCGATAGCAAGCTGCGGCGGCGGTGACGGTGTGCAGCTTGGCAACAACTTAGGTGAGGTACTGCATAAAGTTTCAGCCATTGAAGCATAGCTGTTGCGCCAAGCAGATCCAAACCAGAACACACAGTCACGCCGGCAATGTGTGTTGTGCATGTTGGTGTTGTCTTGCTTCAATGCAGACTGTTCAAGGACTGTTTGAACTCGTGCGAGGTGAAGCGGCTTTTGTCCAACTGATCAACTACAACTATCATACTACCTCTGTTCATAACGCTGCTCTGCTCCTGTTTATTTGCGGGTTAACGCATGCTTGAGTCAGTTGAGCAGTAACACCTACGACACTGATCTCCCCAACCCTGCTACTGCCAGATAAGCATGCAAGTAGCAGCAATTCCACTGCACCACTTATAACGCTTGAGCAAGCGCTGTAGACTGTTGCTACAACAGTTCGTCACTCTGCATTGCACAACAAGGTAGATGTCAATGATAGCGAACAGGACAGTTGGTGCCAATGGTTTACTACTGGGCCGAATGCCAATAGCATGGCTTCTGGATGCACATAACACCGCATTTCAAACATACAAGCCTTCAAGGCAAGTTGTTGACCAGTGGTCAGTGAGCAAACCCCAGCTGTCACAGTTGCACCTGAGAACAAAGTGCATGTTGTAACTGATGATGGCAAGACCATCGTTATTGCCAGCTTGATGACGACCTGGCAGAGGCAAACGAATGTAGCTGCTCAGCCAGTAGTAGGTGCATGTGCGATGCTGGGCCAGCTTACCTTACAGTTTCTGCTTCCCCAGAAAGTAAGTTAGTGCTGATACCAACTTCAAGACTTGCTTGGTACAAGTACGATGCCAGCAGGTGGGTGCCCAAACTTCTCAACCGGTGGCGCACTGAGCATCAATGCAGTGTCGCAGGCAGCTTGCTGTTGCAGCTGCTGCTTTCTCTTATTGCTCTCTATTGAGCACCACTACCAAGTCGTGAGTTCACAGTCCCGCTGTCTGTCAACAGCATACAATGGTTGATGTTGAGTTGATAAGCTGCGTGAGATTGCTTGCACAGGGCTGTGCTTGAAGTTTGCGATTGCTACAAGCCTCTGCTGCGCATGGGCTTGCCCCCTTTAAGGTGTGCTGCACAGCGTTGTAAGTCACCGACAGTCTGCGAGCAGCATATACTCCAACGGCTCTGCTTCCTCAAGCTCAGTTGTCTATCCCAATGCCACATATATTCAACATTTGGCAGACACTTTTGCCTAGAGCAAGTTAGGCGAGGTGCGTACAGGCTGGTTTGCACTCAAGGCATTGACATGCACAGCTGCGCACTGCAAGCTAGGAGGTGACAAGGAGGTGACAGTTGTTGTTCGTGGACATCATGCATTGTGAGCTGGTCATTGTGCACAGACAAGTACAGCCTAAGAGCATACGGTAGTCAATCGTGGAAAGGCCGCATTCAGGCGGCAATAATTGGTAGCACCACACATGTGCGTGCGATGCATACAAACTCTCACAATGTCAGGCCTAAAGCCATCTAACACCAGGTGCCAGCTGCTCCACCCAAGCACCATCAGTGGCTCTCCACGCGCTGAAGCGTGGCTCGTCCGCCGGCATGATGAGGCACACTCCGCCGCCGTCAACATTGCACGCTCCCACAATGCACTGGCTCGAACTCCATGGGCGCGGGTTTCTGCCCAGCACGTACGACGGCAGCCCGCTACCAAAATCCATCTGCGCGTAGGCTGGGTCAGCAAGTTACCACGCAATGTGCATGAGTAGGGCCTATGATCTCACCTTGGATAAATCATATCCGCACCAGTTGGTTGTGAGGCTGCGCACTGGAGGCAGCTGCATCACCTGTATGCGTGTGCGTGCGTGTGTGTGCGTGCGCGTGCGTGCGCATGTAGCAGTGTGTGTGGTGGTTACGTTGCCCACAGCTTATAATGAAATTGTACCTTTGGAAATGGGGCCCAGAATGCTGGCGAATTGAGATCGAATTGCAAGCCAGCGCCGACCGCAACAGATATGGGGTTCCTGGCAGCATGCAGGCCTGTGCGAACTGCGCACGCGGCGCGTGTGAGGACAGACAGGTACCACTCCTTTGTTGATGATTTCTGCGCGGGGATGTCGATATCGGGCACTGGACCAATCGGTATTGGCACCATCGCATTGCCCATAAAACCTTCCGAAAGCTTGAAACCCTTTAGGTTGCGAGAGAAATCCATTATTATGAGTTGCCCACAACCTGCCAAATCAACACACATTATTCCATTTACCAGTGCCATGGACCAACAATCCCCCCGGTATTCCCCTCACCATCGTGTCCTTCTTCTCCTGGTAGGGGCCATCCATTCGCTTGCAGTCTAATCAACCAGTGCAGGGCAGAAACCACGTCATTGTTGGACAAAACCTCCGCATGCAGTGGGTTGAAGCCCGCTGCAGTGGCGCGAGCACGCACACCCGCCTTCAAAATGTCCAACTGATTGCAAGCAAAGCTTGAGTGCCAAGTTGTTGCGATCTAAACACTGCTGACAATGCACATGCGCGTGCGCGCACACACACGCACAGAAGCACAACCAGCAATAAGATGTCTGCTTGCGCACAGATACTTACCGCCGCTTTCGGTATGCGCAAACACTCGATGGCGTGTGCTGCAATTTCCACATGAGGCGCAGAGGGGTTTGGGACCGCTTGAATGCCTATTGCTTTGAACACTGATTGCAGTACGTTCTCAGATGGACAGTCTGCGCTCTTCATCACCTGCCCAGCCAATGGCAATGTTGAACAATTACTGCCATGCAGCTTCATCGGTTGCTGAGTTCAGACACTCACTTCAGAGCGGAGGGCAGCTTGTGCAGCCTCAACGGCAACTAATACTTGAGCGCGAGCTCCCTCACCTTCGACGCATGCCAGAATGTTCTCAAAGTCCAGGCTGGAGCGGTCCATGTAAGCTTCTTTTTTCAGCTCACGTTCTGATGTTCAGATCACAGAGTAAGTTCACAGCAACTAAACACACAATCCCATCCCATGTCAGTTGGTGTACAACAAGGTTGTCACCATGGTATGCGGTGCAGATGTCGGTCATCAGTTGGTGATACCGGCCTCCATCAGCGATGGCGTGGGAGACAGTAAAGCCAACCACGCTGGTCCCATCACCCAATTGTGTTAAGGTGACCTTCAAAAACGCATCCTCGCCTCTTTCCATAGCGTCAAACTGTAATTCACAATCTGTCAAGTTTGTGTGCCTGACTGTGCACACACATACACATTCACATACATGCTTGTCACACACTCGTACTTGTGCCAGTGCACACATGTGCACTGCCAGGCAAGCACACACGCAGGCACACACATACATGTACACACGCGCGTGTTCACAGGAACAGCAGCTCGATAGGCCTAACTTACGTTGATATCTTGGACCAGGGGCAGGCTGGGAGCGAGCATGCCGCCGTCGCCATTCGTGATATCTGTTTGCCGAGCCTTTATGCATGCAGGGAAGTCATCGAGCGTACCGGAAGGCCACTGCTGTATCACAAAGGGGAGACCTGCATTGGTGCAAGCTACCGCACGCCCTGTTGTAGCAAACCTACAGAGAATACTTGTTGTTATAATTACTGTTAGTTGGCATCAACACACACACACACACACACACACACGCACACACACACACACACACACACACACACACACACACACACACACACACACACACACACACACACACACATATATATATATATATATATGCATATGCATATGCATATGCATATGCATATGCATATGCACAAGTGCCAATGTAGTCTCACCTGCCAGCAAGCATGGGGTTGGCGGCTATAAGCCTGTGCAGCGCCTCAACCATTCTCTCCCCATCAATGACATTGTTGTTGTCTCCCTCGTTGTGCTCATTGGGCGGGAACACAAACAGGACCCCGACGGTGATGTTCCACACAGGGTACTGCGTGTCCATGTGCGCCAGCTGCACATGGAGTACCTCTCCGTCATACACATCTGTGCCGGTATTGGGGGCTGTCACCAGGTGAGAGGACTGCACTTGTAGGTCCGAGAACTGGTGCTTGGGTTTGATGCTGTTCTCCAGGGCGAGACAGGTGCCATCTGCAGCAGGCAATGCACAGTCATTTAGTGCTCAGAGAGAGAGAGAGAGAGAGAGAGAGAGAGAGAGAGAGAGAGAGAGAGAGAGAGAGACCTAGTGTAGATTTTATGCACCATGTATGCAGGACACTGTGGTAAGAATACGAGTCTTGTTCGGCATGATGTGCCTAGGCTGCGTGCAAAGTTTCATGCACAGGTTCCACCAAGGACGCACTGAGTCGAGCATCTGCTCACCTGCTGCTTCAATGCGGGGTAGGCCCACCATCTTGCCGCTGATGGGAAACAAATCCAAATTACTAGAGATCTAAGCGCTTGCTGTTGCCGCCACTCCACGCGCTTGCTCTCGCATGCAGTAATCCGCCGCCGCGTTGCCTGCGCTCCACCAATTGCAAGTGTCTAACACTTTGCCGCTCAAGCTGCTTGCATGAAGGTATTTATACACGAGGCTTTCAAAATTGGTATTGGCCTCGTCACTGTGCGTACCATGCAGGTACTTCCGCAGGAATACGGTGGCAGCAGTACACGTGCATGTTGCCATCACTGTGCTGCATGCAAGCGCTCATGCACTTGAGTGTTGGTACGCCTTAAGTTGTCATACATTGGAAGGCTGGTGGGATTACCTCATCAGAACGGTACCACAAGCCTCGTCTCTGTAGGTACGATTGCTCGTACCAACTCCAATACGGAGCAGTACAGGCTTGCTCATCTCAGCACCTGTCACCTTGAAGTGCTGAGTTATAAGGCCCTGAGACTGTCAGGTTGCGACCACGCAATGGGTTAATTGCTATTGCGCGCACAAGGTTACCAGGATTAGTTTATCATGGCGTAGCATGGAGACTATCCCAATAAGCCGTACATTTTACGAAAAATCTTTACTTTTCCTTTCTTAGTATCGCTTCGGTGGTATCATCGCCCATAGTCGAAGAACACGCCACGTGTGCCTGACCCGCGGCGCCTGTTCCATCGACGGCGCCGCATTATGTGGCGTTTGCGGGTATATCAACGGCAACATAAACACTACATAGAACGGTGCAATCAATGTACCCATGCTCACCGCAAGCGCCCAGCCGCTGGATCCGACGGGCTCGTAGCGCTTCTCATAACGCGCGGTTGTTAGATCGAACGCTCACCGCGCGTCGTAAACGCGTTGCGTAGCCTTGTGCGTAGCGTTGTTAATGAATTGCGGTGCGCCGTGTCTTGTCATTGGTGAGTGGTGGCGTAACTTAATAAATAGATTACCGCGGACTAGAAGTTGTTGCATAATTAAGGGGCTTTCCCATGCCTCCCCCCTAAATCCAACGGGATATCCTTGCGCCACGCCACGCCACGCGTAACACTGCATTGTAGTTGGTAAACGCATTTGGGCATTAAGCGGCCTTAAACAATAGGTATGCGCGAAAAGTCGTTGCATACCGTAATGGTATTAACTACTCGTCATGAAGGATTATCCTACCAGGGTATGGGACATGCTTGAATGGCATGCGGCTCCTCCTATGGCAGCGACTTTTGCTGCCATAGCATAGTGGTTAAAACGCCGATGCTTTCCACAATGGTAACGAGGCTGAGCGACACAGCTTTGAATCCCATGGGGGATAAAATTGTTAATTGTTGTGAAATTGATTAAAGGCAAATAATTGCAAATTAATGACTAAAAGCGCCGCGCGAGCTCACCAACCTCTTGAAGCGGCGGTAATTTATTACCTACGACCGTCTGAGCGGTTGCAAGCTTGCTCAAAGATTGGATGTCGGCGCGCAGTGACGAGGTTTCAACCGTATGAAGACGGGGACGTCGGTCAGGCGACATGCACGTTGCGGGTAGGTCGCGACGAGCTCGTTAGGTGACATGGGTAAGTCGCCGTGTTTGGTTCATGCACGGCGATCTCCGCTGGTATTGAGTTGGGAGGAATGTCATACCATGGTATGGGACATGGTTAAATGGCATGTGGCTCCTCCCATAGCAGCGGCTTTTGCTGCCGTAGCCTGGTTAAGGCGCCAATGTTCACATTATTAAACCTTCAATTTGTTTTTGTCACAAGCCCCATCAGCCCCCCATCCGCCCGCAAACACTATGCATGCTTCGTCACTATTGCGGCAAACGCCGCTTCAAATGTACAGTTTAATATACTTTGTATCGTTTCATAATAAAATGTAAAGGGATATAGATCGTTATCATGCTAAAACCCTAACGGCGAGTTTGTCAAATCTCGCCGCCACTGCTTGGCAATTGGTTTCTGTTTTCGTCTCTTCCCCTTTGCAAATTATTTCAATGACAAGTAGTTCATACCATTACGGTAATCAAGGGGCTTTTCCAAGCCTCGCCCCTTGATCTAATGCCGTTTCCTTGCGCACACGCCACGCGCGGCACAGCATTGACGTCATCAAACGCATTAGAGTTGAGCAACGTATGATAATCAAAAACCGGTGCTGATGACCGGCGCGCAATCAAATTCGGTCAAACGGCCAATGCAAATAGCAGGCCACCCGAGCCACCGTGCTCGTTAGCGACGTGGCTTGCGGTGAGCATCACATTGGTTACCGCTAACCAGCAGTGATAATGGCATGTGTTTATGCTCAACGCAAGTTGTCCAGCCCGTTTTTTCGACGCTCCAAAGCGCTTCTCGCGTTGCGTGAATCGCGATTGGACGGTCAATGTGAATTGTGGAGGAGGAGGAGAGGGCGGGAAGTGCACGTGGAGGGCGAGAAAGAGAACCGTCCCGCGTCGAGCAAATAACGAGTCATCAGTCACAATCGCTGACTGTCGTGACTGGTGTGACATGCGCGATACGCGACTTGTAACCCGCGACGCGCGACACTAATTCTTGCATTACGTGAGTTGCAATCGTACGCTTGTTGCGCGGCGTTAATCGCGCGTCGTGATTCGCAACAGTGACGCGTTCTTATCAATAGATGATATCGGTGACTAAAAGTCGCTGCAAGAATAAGGCACCTATATGCACGAGGCATGGGACTTCCCTTGCCTCGCGCATATATCTCACGGTAGACTGTGCCACGCCTTGTCACACAATGCATGTTAGCCGTCGATGGTAGTTAGCCCCGGTAATAATGAGACCCGCGAAAAACTGAAAATTCAAGCCAAACGGCCTGAATGCTTATTGATGTTGGCCAAAATCGGTTGATTCACGTGCTATATGGATAAACTTCAACGATCAAGCGTGAAGTATGTCCCATCCTTGCCGAAATGAATTACAACATTCACCCACTCGTGAACTAAATGTTCATTGCCGTTAGCGCGTGCAGTCAACAAATTGCACATTCATGGCGTATGCCGTTAATGTGCACTTTTTGCCATGAATGCTTACATCATTGCTAAACGACGGGAGGCATGTCACATGACAACCTTGAACGGCTGCTAATTCCTAACGAGTGCCCATGAATAATCAAGGGCAACATTGCCGCCAAGGCAAATTGCACGTTTAGGCCAGTCTCTGGCCTAAGTGGTTGGGCCTGGTCTAGCGGCAATGGTGGCCGGGTGCAGCCCGGCCGGCGCACCAGGCCAAGCGCTTAGCCTGGTCGTGTTAGCCTGGTGGCGTGTAGGCGTCACGGCAACGTGGCCTTGCCACGCAAAGTAGGCCACGCCAGCCTGTCTGGCATGCGTGGCCTGACCGCCGGACCACCGGCTGCTTTGACGGCGCTTGGCCTGGCCTGCTGCAGGTCTGGACTCCAGCTGGCCGCTTTGCTGGCGGAGACAAACCTTTGTCTCCGTTCACGACACGAGGCTGAGGGTGAGGGCTTGAGAGGACGAAGTTAAGGGGGAAGTGGGAGAGCGAGCTTGCTGGAGGCAGGGTGGTGCTGCGCAGCTCTCTCTCTCTCCCTCTCTCTCTCTCTCTCTCTCTCTCTCTCTCTCTCTCTCTCTCTCTCTCTCTCTCTCTCCACACTCCTCGTGCTCCACTAGACCAGCACTCCCTTCATCACTCTTTCTAAGTGTGTGAGATGCTCTCACAAAGGCAGCCACACACTGTCACTAAAGCGTTTCATACACACACATTGGCATTCGCATGCTGTGTACGCACGCGCTACAGCCTCTGCACGTTTTGCCTTGCTGTGCTTGCATCAACTGCTGATTGCTGCTACTGCCCATTGGCCTAGCGTTGCCTTGGCTCTGTGCATTTGATAGCTTGCCGCTACTACTTACTACTGCATGCGCCCTAGCACTAGTTTGGCTGCTTACGTGCTCACTACTACCGCTGTGTGGAACTGCATTGCATACAGAGTCACCTCATTATTTTTGCGTGGGCTGCTTGCTAGCTAGCCTTGTGGTGTGAAGTGCATGCTACGCTTGCTTGCACGCGTACACAAGCACACGCATGCATGCATCACATCATATGTATTCATCTATATCACCATTACTAAACCACTTTATATATACAAACTCTCGATATGACGCCGTCTTACGAGGCCCATAAAGGGCGAGCTCATTTGCTCGCCCTTTATGGGCCGGCCCCGCAACACCCTAAGGCCGTCGGTTGGCCTTGTGCCGCCGCTCCGCCCCCACTACCGCCACCTTTGCCTCCGTAGCCGCTTCCACCACTCCCATTACACCTCACACACACCGCCGCCGCCGCCGTCAACGACAACGACCCCACCGCCAGCAAAGCGATGATGGCGGCAGTGGTAGGGTTTTGCCGCCCCGAAGGCAATAACAATATTGATAGGTAACAGATTGCACGGGGACGCTTGCTGTGTCCGCGTAGTCTAGTTGTTAAGTATGTGTCTGCCATGTTAAAGGTTTTGTGTTCGATTCCCGCCTACTCCATCCGGTTGCATGAACCGTCCTGTTGACGTTGCCATTGTCTCAAAGCTGTGAACATCACACCTGTTTTGCTTTTTTTTGTCAATGTTCTCGTGCGTGAACATTCATGCTCAAAAAGCGTAACTGTTCACGGCCAAATGTTGCATGTGAATGATTTTTGCTTTTTTCAATGTTCGTGCGTGAACATTCATGCTAAAAAGGCGTAAATGTCGACGGCCAGATGTTGCGTGTGCATGGTCAACAATTTAGAGTGACCGTGGTTCACGGTCAAATCAAATGAATGTTTAATACACACTTCTTTGAAGAACGTGAATGTTTTTGTGCTCTAATGGAGTCGTTAGCAGCCCCATAATCCTAAATGCAATGCACATTCGTTAAGAAATGACCTAATATTACTATTACTATTCACATACAATTTGGGTGAATGTTCAGGATTGGGGGGGTCTAAAAAGTACCATGTAGCGTCCCTGATTAATAAATGCGCGTGATGAAAAGTTCCTGCAATATTAAGACACTTTCCCATGCCTCACCCATGAATCTCACAATGGATATTGTGCCACATCTTATTATGTAATGTATGATATAGCCGTGGATGAAAGTTAGCGTCCCTAATCAGTAGATGAACGCGTTACTAAAAGTCGTTGCCAAATAAAGGCAACTATCCATACCTCGCCTGGATATCTTACATTCAATATTTTGCCACGCCCTGCCATGTATTGTATATCATCCGTTAATCGTGATTTGGCCGTTAAACGTTATCAAGCAATAGATGTGCGCATAACCAAAAGTTTTTGCATAATTACGGCACCTTCGTGCGTGCCGCCCATATATATCTTACGATCATCTTGACGCCTTGTTTGTTGCATAACAATTGGCCTATAAGCAGCCCTTATTACTATATGACACTCAATCATACATGTATTCATGTATGTTGCTAATAACACATAAATATATGCATATACATACATGTACATAAGTATTCAATGTCGCATGTGCCTCTCGCATAGCAAATTTGGATGGTTGCATTAATAATGTATATATCACGTGAATATCCCTTTTCAAAAACTAACGCTAAAGATATTGCACAATTGTAGGTTGTATACGTAGCACACACATATATAAGCAATTAGAGAACAATGCATTTATATAAGCATTATATAAGACAACATATGAGTGTACACAGAGAGAGAGAGAGAGAGAGAGAGAGAGAGAGAGAGAGAGAGAGAGAGAGAGAGAGAGAGAGAGAGAGAGATGTTGTTATTTTTGCAAATAAATATGTAATGCTTATACGTGTTCATATGGGGCCTTCAGGCTGTGCCAGTACTGGCACCTGCCTTTTCGGGTTCGACCCAACAAGGCTTAAAACTGGCACAAAACAGTTTGCGCCAGTAATGAATTATAATTCACTAACTGGTTGCTGGCACAAGCGGTTGTGCCGGTACTGGCACACTTAATTGTTGTGTCAGCGCCGATATAACAAAATTATGCCATGTCACGGGAATGATCCTCGGCACGCACTTCTCCCTCGCACCCCTTGTGCGCTCACATCAGCAGCAGCATCGGTCAAACCAAATCACCAGGTGTCGGACAGCATGACAAGACCCATCGACACCGCTTTTTAAGGCCAGACAATGAGGAGCGAGAGTAGTGGCGGCGGCCAACATTAACAGCTTCCCTTAGCAGACTCTAGGGAATTACTAGACAATAAGTTGCAACTAAGCGTGGCGCAGAAGCGGCGGCATTCCTTTTAAGACTTTCAAAAGTCACCATCAGACTAGGAAAAACGCGTGCATGCACGCTACCTTGTGTGAAAGTTGAACTTGTAAGAGCTGTCGCCCGAACTCCTTTGCTGTATACCCTGTTGTTGCCTTGCCCAGGATGCTTTGTCTCTCTCTTGCATTATTGCGTTAACCTCTTGGCGATGCCACCGCCCTGGTGCCTGCAAACTGCATCCTCCCCTGCCTAACACGGTACTTTACATGCCTTGCACAACCACAATCACGGTTGTGGGTATCCACTAGCTTGCTGTTGGGTGAGTGCTTGCATCATGTAAACTCGTCTTATGTAGCAAACTTGAATTACATATGAACACACTTGCATGACTGCTGTGTGCTTGTTCATTCAACCTTATTGAAGGAGCATGTTGACTTGCAACTTACTCCACAGCCCTTAGTCTACAGTTAAGGTGTTTGTGTCTGTTTTGCCTTATTCGTGTCCGTTGCATGCGTGTGCATGCGTCTCGAGAGTCAACGGCTCAGCTGGGGAACTCGGCAAGCAAAAACACATATAGGGTGGAGGCGAGCTGATCCTACTAGCACGCTAGCCAATTTTCACTCCAAGACCTGCCCCTTCAACAAATGAAGGAGTGGGTGACCACAACCCACCAGTCACTGCAACCTTCCTACCTTCTTCTCACAGCGACCCCCGTTCCGGAAGTGAGAAAAACATGGCTGCCCGCGGCAACCGAGGCAGCAACGGAAGCAGTGGCAGCGGAAGAGAGCTGGTCTTCACTGGAGCAGCATGCTCGTAATCACACCCTTGCCGAGGGAGGAGCAATGCCTCGCCAAGTTCATCGACAAGCAGATCGCAGTAGTATCGGTAAAATTTGCAACAGCAGTAAAGTGGCTGGTGGTGGAGCATTCCATGGAGGCCGCGCATGGCATGATATGGCAGTCTCCAAGATAGAAAACATTGAGCATCGTTACAAGGCTTTGCAAGGGTTTTGTAATATCGAATGTTTTCTTAATGTATGGTCTTTTAACAAACTAAGATTCACCTTTCTTTAATTTTAAATATCTTTGGGTGTAGCAAATTGCCAGATGAAAGTTGCTGGACAGGAGAACCCTGTTAGATCATCTGAGTTTCGAAAGAGTTCGGATTTGAGTTTGAAAACTCTGAGGCGAGGTCTTTGTAGAGTCTGAAAGGTCTGGATCTGGCAAGCTTGGGTCATTACAAGGTCCGAGTTCAGGTTTGAAGATTTAAAGTTGGATTTTTTTGCAGGGTCTGGATCTGAGTCGAGAGAGGCCGCTGGCGGCGGGGACCGGGATTGCACAGGAGCGTCGCAACTCTAATTGAACCAGTCTTCGGTTACAACAGTGTGGTTCTGCAACCTCTGCTACACAGCTGAGGTCCAAGATTTTCTGAGGCTTTCTTCAAAGACTTTCCATAGACTTTCCATGGAAGCTTGAAATAGAAACTAACTAGCGCTGCTGCGTGGCACCGTTTCAGACAAACTTGTGCCTAGTTGTGCATGCATTGTTGCCATGTCAGCGGTCGAAAAGGGGCCGCCTTCCCCGTAGATGCTTACAGCTGGACCTCATCCCCGCGCTACTAGCATCAGGAGACGTTACCGTCAGCTATGCCCACAACCAGGCATCGACCGCGGCTATCGGCATGGGTCCCGCGCGATACGCAGCCATTCGAGGTCAGTTCGCGTAGGTACCTAGTATTCAGTCTTAGGCGTAGTAGCTGATCCGTTGTGAGTGTGACCTAAGTGTATCTAGGTCATTTTGTACACTAGCCGTTATTTTGTAACTGAACAGCTGACACCTCACCATAAAGGCTTAGAAGTTGATCTCTATACATCGATGACGCTGTAAGTGAGAATTGAGGACTTGGAAATTACAAAGTATGCACATTGATCATTAGAAGTGCTCTGAACTTGCTCTTTCAAGGTTGTGCACAACAAATGGCTTGATGTGATTGCATCACCTCGCCGCCCCGTTAGCCAAGACACATCTACATGTAAAAGAGTGCAGTGCATACACACATGCATTACTTGTCACTTGAGGTGATTATGGTTGCGTGGGTGCACGTTGTGCAGTCCGCATCAGAGTGTGGTATTTACGTGTTGCCGCATATACCTCACTTAACAGTGGAATTATCTTGAACTATGCAAGGAATTATATAAGCAGCACTACCTCTAATAGTGGCTTGTTGACTTACACTGTCATCCTCCTTGTACAAATGAGTGTCGTGCATCAGTGTTGCTTGCATCCTTGCAATGACGTTAGTTGCATCAATGTGGTGTTATCATTTTCAGCACTTAGTGCAGCTACGCGCACTAGTGTGTTGGGTGGTAGCATTGTTAGAGGTGCAATAGAGCACGCACACTCAACCTCGCATTTTCCTTCAAGCACCGTGTTACCTGCATGAGTGAGTCCCCATCAGCCAAAGAGTCCACTTATCGCTACGGACTTTCTCCTGTTGCTGACAAGAACACCAGTGACTTTGACAGCTGGTTGGGCTCTAACCTATCATATGGACGATACGGCAAACCAGAGGGCGACGACAACACCGACTACCCCCGTTCTTCACCACTACTCAGTTTAAGATATGCTACTTCTCGTCATCGAGTTGAAGACTTCTTTTCATCGACCAGCTCGACAGTGACGACATAGAGTCAGCAGGCTCCACCCATGGTCTTACCT
The DNA here is from genome assembly GCA_009103225.1 of Chlorokybus atmophyticus. Taxonomy (NCBI): domain Eukaryota; kingdom Viridiplantae; phylum Streptophyta; class Chlorokybophyceae; order Chlorokybales; family Chlorokybaceae; genus Chlorokybus; species Chlorokybus atmophyticus. The sequence goes on from RHPI01002368.1 coordinate 246,486, forward strand.
TCTCCGGACGTCCTGGCACAACACCGCTGTACGAATGGATCATCAAATTCAACGCCAGGATGAGGTACCATGCGATCAAGACCCCCAACTGGTTGAATGTAATGTCATTTTGCATGGCTGCACCTTGCTTATACCACGAGGCGCATGAGGTGTACACGTCAGTTGCTGCACAACATGAGATCGGAGGGTACGGGGTGCAGGTCGGCACCGGAGCCCTGCCCATAGATGCATATCAACACCTGGCGCCCCTACCACGCCCATGTTTTAACTGCCCCACTCCAAGGCCCTACCTTTACAAAAGCTCTGGCCGCAGCGCAGTTGACAGATGATGCGGATGTACCGCCGGTGGACGCGGCACTTGTGAATCGTGACCTAACGGAGGCACAACAAACCCGTCGTGCCCAAGTACACCTGCTAGCATACAGACTCCTGAAAAAACAGCAAAAAGCGATGGACGCAGCACAGGCATGACAACGCGCTGCTGCCACGGAGCCGCCTGTTCGTACGAGGACGCAAGGGACACCAAAAACACACCTGCAGGCAGTGCTCTGTTTTCGGCTTCTGTTAGTATGCGCAAACCTGCTCTCACCGTAAGGGTGGACCGCACGTTGTCACCTTGCCAGGACTTGTACCTCGCACTTCGGCATACCTTTTCGCCACAAACAAGCCAGAAGGTGGAAGAGTTGCGCCACTTCATGCGCAAAGCAGGAGAGGATCCCCTGCGCATGTACACCCGCATGGTGAAGCTGCTAAAGGACACCAACTACAAGACCCTCAGCGACGAAGTTGCCGCGATGGTATTGGTCAGCCAGCTAGAGCCTTCACTAAACTGAACGGTGGACAACTCTCACAACCACACCCAACTACAAGGTTATTCGCTGCTTCAAGCTTTTGAATCAGCCCAGGCAATTCACGACCAACAGGTGAGAATGAGAGCAGTGGCACATGAATTTTAGTCCCTGATGTGCCTCTGCCCCTGCTTTTTACCCCAGCCGGCGTGACAGCAATTCTTATCCCAAACCTCTAATGAAGTCAACTCACACTGTACTTCCTGCTCTTGTTGTTTGTCCTCAGTGTGGTCGTCACCACCATGACCAAAAGGACTGCACAAAGGAGTATGGCAACCTGGTGTGCGATCACTGCCACAAGAATGGACACTTGGAGGCAGTCTGCTACGCCAAGCACTTTGAGTTAAGACCCTCAAGCAGCTATTATTGCAGCAGCGGTTACAACAACAACCATGGCAACAAGGGCAAGGAGCCAGCCAACAATAACTACCGGGGGAAAAACAAACCTTCCAAAACAAAAGCAGAACCAAGAAGGTGGACTCAAGGCAGGCAATGCCGCACACAAGGCGCCTGTTGCGGAAAACACGATTGTGGTTGCTGCTCTCACAACACGGATGGATGAGCTCCGCGCGATGCTCAAGGGCAGGGATGATGAGTACCGTACGTACTACACGGCACGGTTGGAAGCAATGGGAGTTGAGCGCAAAAAGGAAACTCCACCTACGCGTATCAACCACCGCGCCGAGCTTGAAGAAACGATGGTCCGTTCATGTCAACGGCTAAAGCTGGTCCTACTGCCCAAGCCGCAACAACAGCAGCGACGACAACAGCCGCCGCACCAACCGCCACCACCTGAGCCTCCGCTCCACTAGCTGCTTGGCCTCCGCCATTGCGGCCCCCACGACAGCTGCTGCCACACAAGCAGCCACGTCGACCACTACGATCTGTGTCAGTGGAGATCTTGCAGCCAGTATCACTGCCACTACCGCCGTCCTCGCTGCCAAACCCACTACAACGCAGTCACCAGTCGCCACCATTGCCACTGTTGACACCACTCAGCCGTCACTGGCTGTGGCCACTGCTCAAGCCAGTGTCGCTGTTCTGCAGACAACCATGGCAGGACCATTGACGGCAACCACGGCTGCCACGGGAGCAGGGCCGTCTACATTCACATCAGCGGACGCCCGCAACAATCGCCGCAGCAGCCTTTGACGTTGTTCCCGCTCGGACATGAGCCACTGCGTACTGCCACGGGCATACCAATCACACCTGCGCCCATTGGCATTGACCAGTGCATGTGGCGCATTGATGAGGATGCCATTTGTAACGGAGTAGACGATGCCCCGCTTTATGATAAAGAGTTGGCACATGACTTCCGCACCCTGCGCATTACCGATGGAACCCTCACCTTGTTTGGGGATTTGTACAACCAACACCGGTTGGCTCCAGAGCATCCTCCGGTGCTGCCTCCACCTGACCAAAAACCATCCAACTTAGACCCACAAGTTGTCCAACTGTTGTTGGGCATTTGCTCGTCGTTCACTGAACGACAATCTAGAGTTGGCTACCTGCTCATGGCATGAATATTGCCGGCGCTGCTTTGCATGAAATAGGGCTCGTCAGTTTCAAGAGCAGCAAGAGCAAGTGGTTCGTCGCCGGGAGACTACTATGAGAATCTGCAGCGTGACATCAACAAAGCACCTGCAGGCGTCATCATCAAAGACGCCCGCGCCGAAGCATACGGCAAGGTTTGGGTGCACAGGCTACAGCATCCCACCGACGAGGATAGGGAGAACATCAGGCTCGCTCAAATGAGGGCGTTGAGCACATAATAGGGGGGGGGGGGGGGGGGGGGG